>ONZK01003505.1:36493-49168 GCA_900322385.1 Pharnaceum exiguum
GATAAAATAATATTTTTATCGAACAAAACAAAATGTGCAAACCCGTTGGGTCAAACCCGACCCGACCGGAACCCGACCCGAAAAGTACAAACCGAAAATGACCGAACCCGGAAAAAACCGAACCCGAAACGACCAAACCTGAAACCCGACCCGATTGCCAAGTCTAATTATCAACCATTGATTTAGTCCTAGGTTTAAGGAGGGTGGTTGATTAATTTTATTTTTTTAACCTTTTATCTTTTCTTTTAATCCCCTATTAATCAGGGAAAAGAAATTGAAGAAAAAAAAATCGTTAAAAATTAAAAAAAATCGATTTTCCCAGTACGTGTTTGGTGCATTTTCGCTGGTGGAATCTGTGGATAATTGTACTGACAAATTCATGAATTTGTTAGAACAAAAATTCATGAATTTGTTAGTACTAAAAATTATTGGTACGAAAAAGTACTTTTGTTGTAACAATTTATCGGACCTGATCTAGAATGAAAGTTTCATATTGTTCTTACTAATGTTAACTTTCGTAAGTACAAATGTTGGTAAAAAAATCGAACTGTTGTCATATTATAGGTACAATATCAAGTTATTGTAGTTACGAAAGTGAGGAAAAAATTGTGCCATTCATGTACTAATTTGTACTGACACTTATACACATATGTAAGTACTAAGTACAGAAACTTTAAACTTTATTATCACCGTCAGAACTACAAATTGTTGGTACGAAAACGTACTTTTGTTGTAACAATTTATCGGACCTGATATAGGATGGAAGTCACATATTGTTCTTACTAATGTTAACTTTTGCAAGTACAAATGTTGGTAAAAAAAATCCAAATGTGGGGTAATATGAGCCAAACACAACCTTGCAAAAAAATAAAAAAAAATTGTTTTTTTTTCGATTTTTTTTTCTAGCTAAAAGAAAAGATAAAAGGTTAAAAAAACTAAAAACTAAATCAACCACCCTCCTTAAACCTAGGACTAAATCAATGGTTGATAATGGTCCTTATCTATCTCTTATGGTCCTATGATTTTTGAGACCAGGATAGGATATTTACCCTTATTACTATGGTCCCCCAAGATTTACAGTTAGGTCCATCCATCAACATTCGGCACACTATAGGCCCTGTTTGTTTTACAATCCGCTCTCTGCTATTTTAGCATATCTTGTCATTTTATGTCTCACATCAATGTATTTTTGTCATTATCCCTCTCACGTCAATATGCTAACTGCTAATATAATCTATCTGCTTCTGTTATCTGCTAATTTCCCAACAGGGACACGTATGTCCCAGAATGGCCAGAAGCATTACTCTATCGCTTAATTCCACAAACACATAGCTACCAAATACTATTAGATCTGGTTTCTCACTCCACTTTCTCTCAGCCTCCTTCTCTTCCTCAGATCCCTCGAAGACCAGGCGCGCAACTCCAATGCTACTCAGCTGCAGGTTGCAGCATCGTCGGCCTTATCAGATCTCGTAACCCCTTAGGCTACCCGAATCTCCAATGAGAGCCCTTCCTCGATTCATCTCCCTCTCCATCTTTCTCTCTCATGTGGATTTAAACTTGCGCGTTGATAAAATAACTTCTCCACCTTTCTCTCTCATGTGGATATTGTGGATTTAAACTTACCCGTTGATAAAACAAGTATGGGACATTATTAAACTTTTGGGTGTTAAGATTATTTTCATGAGTTAGCATATTTTATACTTTTGTTACTGTTGTTTCTTTTTTAGAGAACTTACCCGTTCTGTTTCATTTGTTTGGTAAGCGTACTGATGCCAGAGTGCCAATGATGGACATTATTTGCGTTATTTTTTAAATTTCGAAAGTAATTTTATCGAGTAGTCGGGTACCCGATATTGCCCACCCCTACCGACCAGGTAAGAAAAACACAGCCCCTCTCCCTATAACTTATCCATCAAAAAAATAAAGTGAATTGTTGGGAACCCCCTTATAAAAACCCAGTTTTGTGAAGAATCCCCTTATAAAATTTTGTTTATCAGGAACCCCCTTTTAAATATTTTTCTATTAATCAAAAACCCCCATTTCTCAATTTCAAGCGTTAGGCTTAAAAATAGGACTATATTACCCTTGTGTGTATATTTCGACATATACACTACTACAAAAAAGGCCTAATTCAACACTTCAAAAGTGTTATTATTGGCCCAAAAAGTGTTACTTAAGACCTATAGCAACACTTATAAAAGCATTGCATTATGTCTTGTAGCATTAGGTTAATGCAACACTTTTTGTGACAAAGGCATCACTTTTTCCAAGTGTTGCTCTCATCCGCAAAAGCAACACTTTTCCGATGCAACACTTATTCTATTCAAATGCAACACTTATAAGTGTTGAATAATTTAGTAAGACAACATTTTAAAGTGTTACATATGTTACTAGTGTAACACTTAAACGTGTTGCATTTAAATAATAGCGTAACACTTAAACATGTTACGTTTAAATGTTAGTGTAACACTTAATTGTGTTGCATGATAAGCAACATTCTAAATTGTTGGCATGCTAATGTAACATACAATTGCAACACTTACTCTTTAATTTTAGGTTCTTTTAACAAATTCAAAAGCAACATTTTTTTTATATAGAAACATTATTTAGCTTCAAATACAAATTGAATGAAAATTCAAGAGTTTCCTCCATATAATCCAACGGTCATATAAAAAATTGGTTACAATTAAAATTTGTAAATTTAAAAAAACAAATCCAATACATAACTATCTAAACAAGCATCTTTACGAGCATAAGTTCCAATGACAACTTCAAAAGCAACTAATCTTCAAAAGTATTTATTCATTTGACATGCATTGTCATCCTCCGATCTTGTTTTCCTCGTGCCAAAATTCTTCACATATATCAATGACGGCATATATATTTCCAGCAAGCAATCATCATATTTTGAAGCATCATCGCCTGTGCACACATGAAGATTATAACACCATTAGCTTTAACCAGCATTTACCTAAAAACTAATAGCATCTACCAACTCCACTCAGACAAAATCAACATACACAACCATAGAGAGTTTCAAAACTAGAGATTGATTGGAAACAGAAAAATTATGAAAGCAAATTAACTTTCCCACTCAAGCCGATTCTGTACACAATTTTTAACTTTCTTACCAAGATAACTTTCATCTACTATTCATAAAATATGAACATTAATTTAATGATTGACGTTATGCTTAGGTTTTTGACAGCGGGTATTTCCATTGACTTCACATGGTTGGGCTGCGATGCGAGGGATGTAAGTGGAGTTGCAAGGTTTAAAGAATCAACATGCACAACCAGTCAACCATAAAAAGTTTCAAAACAAATTTATCACAAATTTATCACTAGTCAATTGTTCCAAAAATAAAAAGGAAACCGTTTGAATGGTTCGAGATATAACACCGCTATCCACTCGACCGCGTTTACCAACAAACAACCGCATCTACCAAAAAATATCCACAAGCCAACCCAAAAGAATCAATATACACAACCACAAAAAGTTTGAAAACAAATTTCTCACTTGTCAATTTTGGTTCGAAAAATAAAAAGAGGCAAATAATGGCAAAGAAAGCGTACCTAAGTTAGAAATTGTTGTGCAATTTCGGGAGGTAATTTTGAGACAATCTTTGCAACAGCGGTTTCAATCAGTTTATCACGCTCTGTCTCCAAGCCTTTACGCATTTCTTCTAGCTCTGCCTTTTTCTTCTCATGATCAACTTCAATTTCTCTTCGCATTTCAATTATCTGACTCTTCTCTGCATCAATGCTAGCTTTAACTGAATCCATAAACTCGGATGACACCATATGAGACATTCCATCACCTTTAACTCTTTTTAACAACTTATTTGTAACACCCCTGCCATATAATCTACGATGTCCGTCATACTCCTTCCCCATCACACCAATAAAGGCATCTACCTGACCATAATCATCTTGAGACGATGCATAATTTTTCATTGCTTCCTGCGATATAGTAGGTGAACATACATAAGATCGATTTTTTTTTAGCGTGTGCAACTCAGCATGAGCACAAACCAAATAGAACATGATTTCAGACAGTGGGATTTTTGAGCATCACATATAACCAATTGAAAAAAAAAAAAGAGATAAAAAAAAGCCAGATTAATAATAGATTAATAATTAGTTCTGTTCATCGCCCTCTTCTCTATCTTCTTCTTGCGCATGCATCCAATCCCATAAAGTGTCATCAAAATCAGAATCGTCATCTAAATGGTCACAGATTATCTCAGGATTCGCCAAGCTGTTTCTTGCATCAACAAGAGTAGGTGCGATATCTTCTCGTGCCATGTTGATGTCTACATTTTGTTGTAGAACAGAAGAGTTCAATCTGATATCATCAGGTTCTCGCCAATAACTCTCAGTCTCATCATTGTCCTCCTCAAAGTCAAAGAAATCCCTAGGAACTCGATTCATTACATACTGCAAGCCATCAACAACAGGATGTGGTACATAAAATACTTGATGTACTTGGGACGGCATGACAAAAGGGTCGTCCTTAGAACACAACTTATTCACGTTCACACAAGTAAGGTCATATTCGTCTTTTTCCACCACATACCACTCACATCGAAATAAGACAACTCGAAATTTTGACCAATAGTCAATTTCAATTATCTCAAGTATTGCACCATAGTAATCAACATCAGCAATAGTGGGATTTTTGTCTTTGGAACTTGCAAAACTAGAAGTTGAAGCAGTAAGTGAAACACCGCTATTTTGAGTCTTGCATCGTGCATCACGCATTTTTGTGTGAAACTAATAACCGTTTGCATAATATCCTGAAAACCGCTTTGCTGTAGGACTAGGACCCTTAGCTAACCAATAAATATGAGCTGGAACATTACTATTTCTAACTTTGTCCCTTAACCAACCAGCAAAGTGTTGGCTATGATCTTGTGCTTGAGCCCATCTAGTCCTTTTCCTCTGTGCTTGAGCCCATCTAGTCCTTTTCCTGTGTGCTTTAGCCAATCCAGTCCTTTTCCTCTTTCCCCTTTGAGGCTGGTTAATAATAGCTTGATGCTCACTGTCACAAAAAAAAGAAGTGGTTGTTAGTGATATCATAATCTGAAACCTTACAAAATGCCTCTACAAAATAAAATGCCTCCACAAAATTAAAACAGATACTTACTTCATATATTCGTCAACATCTTTGCAATCTGTATTGAATAAAGCATAACGATGTGCAAGATCACTCAACTTATCATTCAAAGTGAAGACTTTGCCTTGACGTCTTTTTTTCCCCCCCAAAGGATGACCAGCATTTTTGAAAACAAGTGCTTCACACTTCATGTCATTAACATCGCCAGATGCTTCTAACCCTCGATTGGACCTTGACCTCGACTTCACTCCTGAGTGCATGTAGCGCGAGCAGAATATCATGCACTCTTCCGTAACATATCGTTGTGCCATGCACCCCTCCACAAACCTCCTATTATTCACATAATCTTTTAATTTGCCCAAATACCTTTCTATGGGAAACATCCACCGGTATTGCACAGGTCCTCCCATCTTGACTTCATTCACTAAGTGAATAGGTAAATGCACCATAATGTCAAAAAAGGCAGGTACAAAAATTTTCTCAAACTGACAAAGTACTTGAATAATATCAGACTGCATTCGATCAAGTTCTTCAATCTTCAAGGCCTTACTGCATAAACAACGAAAGAATTCACCCAACTTGATCAAAGGTATTGCCACTTGTTTAGGTAAAGATCTCCTCACAGCAACTTGGAGCAAATATTGCAATAGGATGTGGGAATCATGACTTTTATAACCAACTACTTTTCGCTCGGAAGAACGAACATATCGAGCGACATTGGAAGCACAACCATACGGAAGTTTCGCTCCCTTTAGGCCCTGGCAGAAGATATCTTTCTCTTTACGAGACATAGAAAAACATGCTTTACGAAAAGAAACCTGTGTACCGTCTTCTGAGAGTTCTGGCTGAAGCTTTTCTTTTATGCCCAATTCTAAAAGGTCAAATCTAGCCTTTGCATGATCTTTTGATTTTCCTGGTACATCTAAGAGTGTTCCCACTATGTTATCAACAAGATTTTTTTCAATGTGCATCACGTCAAGATTATGACGGCATTTAATAAACTTCCAATATGGCAAATCTAGCAGACAAGATCTTTTCTTCCAAGGGCATGTGGGATCATTCTTCTTCTTTTGAGTCTTTCCGAATGAATTAACAAAATTTGACAACTCCCTGTCAACGTCAACTCCAGATAAGGGTTCAGGGGCTAGCCTTTTCTCAACTTGCCCATTAAAAGAACTCTTATCATACCTCATTGGGTCATTTTCATCTAAAAACCTACGGTGGTCCATATAGCATGTTTTTCTACTATGTTTCAAGTACAACGAACCAGTCTCATAATTACAATGAGGGCAAGCAAACTTTCCTTTAGTTTTCCACCCATACAACATTGAATAAGCAGGATAGTCACTAATAGTTCCAAGTAAGGCTGCATACAACTTAAAAGTCTCATTTCTAAACTTGTCGTATGTATCAATACCCTCGTGCCACAGTTCTTGTAACTCTTCAATCAAAGGTTGCATATATACATCAATATTATTACCAGGAGATTCTGGTCCAGGAATCAACAATGATAGCATAAAGTATTTAGACTTCATTGACATCCACGGGGGCAAATTATGATTGATTAAAATCACAGGCCATGTACTGTGAGCAATAGACATTGTTCGAAATGGATTAAATCCATCTGTTGCCAAAACTAGCCTAATATTTCGAAGTTCTTCAGCAAATTTTGGATATAGTTCATCAAACTCTTTCCAAGTTTCAGCGTCAGAAGGATGACGTAAATACCCATCATCCTTAGAAGATCTAGTAGCATGCCATGACATATACTTTGCTGTTTTTGAACACATAAACAACCTCTGTAACCTAGGTTTCAAAGGAAAATACCACAACACCTTAGCAGGAATTCTTGATTCCTTCTGTGTAGGCTCATTGTTTATGTCAGATTTTTCATTAGGTTCTGTTTGTTTCCATTTAGGGGTATGGCATATAGGGCATTCGGGTTCATGCTCAAGCTCTTTCCAATACAATCATTAGGACATGCATATATCTTTTTACATTCAAGCCCCAAATCTCGCACTATGTTTCTAGCTTCATTAAAATTACCAGGAAGCTTTGCTTCAGGAATCACCTCTTTGAAGAGTTGCAGGAGATCATCTAAGGCCACATTACTAAGACCATGGGTTGTTTGAAAGAGGAACAATCTAATAATGAAAGAGAGTTTTGAAAAATTCTTACAACCAGGGAATAGCTCCTCTTTTCCGTCTTCCAACAACTTAAAAAACTTTTTTGCTTCGTCATTTGGACCTTGTTGGGCAGTACTAGTCTCCCCAACAACATCTCTAAATCTATCATGCAATAGTTCATCATAATTATCTTTCATGTGAGTATCAATATCATCTGGTACTAGGGTTGAAGTCACTGTGGAAGAGCCCTCTCCATGAAATACCCAAACATTATAATTGTCAACAAAGCCACGCACTTTTACGTGATTAAACACCTGGTCCCTACCATACCAATATCGATTTTTGCACAGCTTACATGGGCATTTAATCTCACCCCCTCGTGCAGCCTTCTCAAATGATGCATTTAGGAAAGCCTCTAACTCAATATTAAATTCAGGCCGCCACCTAGATGCATACATCCAGCTTCTATTCCCCATCAATTTTTCTGTTTGAGATCAATTTAGTAGAGTAATTAAGATAGACATTTAAGGTCACTTAAATAGCTTATCTTTTTTAAAAAAATGCAACATTTAGTAAACTAAAAACAGTCAAGTCTTAGCTTGTTGAGAACTAGTTTAGTTACATAAAATCACCAGTCTAGCCCTTCTTAAAGAGCACTTGCATATTCATTGAATCATCAAACTCAAACAAGAACACAAAAGAAAACTCCGGATACCACTTCTTATAACACACTTGCATGATCAATCTAAGGGTACTAGAAGAAATATAATAGGTGCAATCTAAGTCTAACAATTCTAGTAAAGTGGTTCTGAAGCCTAATTTTTTTATGTTGATTAGTAACTGGCTGAGATGGTTCTGAACATATAGTTAGCTGAATTGCTCGACTCTTTGATATGTCTAGCTTATGCTATACAAAGCCACTCAAGTAACATTTCTCTATAACATTCTCAACTCCCTAGTCCCCACGTCAAATATCAAAACGGTCAGCAGCAAAAAGAAAATGTAGAATGGACGGAGGAATGACACCTGCGAGGCCGCAACCATAAGAGTACAACTCACAAGTTTTTACCATCAACACAGGCAGCATGTTTAGTGCAGAATTAGATTTTCATGTAGTGCAAAAAAAACTCAATTTCTTTTAAAATTTGGTACAATTGTCACTACTTCCTAGATCTGCCTCTGAATAATATGAACATTAAATCAAAAAACCCAATTATCATCAAGGAAATCCCATGTGGGAAAACAACCCCAAAATGATGAACTTAAAAAAAAATCAAATATCACTTAAATAAAATTACCCCGCATAACCATAGAGAAAAACTACCAGGACAATTTATTCAAAATAAACAGATACAGAGGAATGGTTGGATTCCAAGCACATAGTTTTCAATAGCCTAAATTTCGAATTCCACATAAAAACGAATTGCAAATAATTGTTATACAATTACACATATTGAATCAGTAACTATTGTAGAAACAGGGAGAGAGAGGGAGGGGGAGAGACGGGGGTGGAATAATACCGTTTTTAGCTCCGGTGGGGGGGCAAGTGGTGACTGCGGTTGTAGCTTCGGTGGTGGCGCGAGTGTGACTGCGATTGTGGCGTGAGTGGGGCTGCGAGCGGCATGAAATTGTTAAACAATTGCAATACTGATCATTAATTGACTGTAAAAACAGGGAGTAGGAGGGAGATAGAAAGGGGGTGGAATAATACCGGATGTGTCTGGTGGTGAGAGTGTCTACGGCGGTGGCACGAGAGGGCTGCGAGCGGCGTGAAGTGGAGGATGGCGACTGATAGGTGGTAAAAAAACACTGACCTGATGAATGTTTCGTGTGTAACAAAAGAAAAAGATGAGATACACTGATCTGATGAATGTTTTGACTACACTGATCGGTGGAAGCCCTAGGCTTTTGTGTTTGCTCTTTTTTTTTTCTGTCGGGCACTCGGGAAGCTGTACGTGTGTCAAAAAACTGGGTGGGACTTTATTTAACTTTTAAATATATTTTCTAGAAAAAAATTCGTCGCGCTGGAATGATTTTCGTTAGCGCGGGTTTTTATTTTCCTTTAGCGGGTTAAAATTAAAAGGTTTAGTTTTGTATGTAGAAAATAAGTCACCGAGAATATTCTCAAAGTGGAGGGAGTTGCATTGACACTAATCCGATGAAACTATATCAATTTCAACTAACTAACCCAGACAAAAAATGAACTAAACTGATCAATTGAAGTTGAGTTGAAAGTAAATTAAACTAACCAAAAAAAATGTCTAGAACTATAGTGATGTGAATTTAATAAAGTTGAATTGAACTTATTTAATAAAAGTCTTGTAATTTATCGAAAGACGTATATTTAAAGTCTAGGTAGATATAACATTTTACATAGTGCTATTGAAAGTGTTTCACTTATAAAAAGAGAATTGCAACACTTAAACAAATTGTTGTATTTATTTAAAAAACTTGTAGCACTTTATTAAAATGTTGCATTTACTGTACAAAAAGGTAACAATTTCAAAAAGTGATGCTTTTTCTCAATAAAAACAGCAACACTTTGACAAAGTGTTACATTTATTCTAAATAATAGCAACACTTTTGAAAAAATGTTGCACTTAATCCATTAAAAACACAACACTTTCAAAAAAGTGTTGCAATAGATAAACTAGAGCAACACTTTTTTTATTTATGTTACATTTGAATCCGTCCTACTTAAAAATGCAACAATATTACGAAGTGTTGCATTGGTAGTGTTGCATTAGGCTCATTTTGTAGTAGTGATACAAGCTTTTCTTTTGTTCCTTTCATTTTCCCCCATTCTCCCTTGGCTTGTGACTCAGTACTCACGTGGATCATCACCTACAGTATTCCTCTAACACATTCCTTCTTCTTCCATAAGCTGATCTATTTCTCTTTTTTTTTTCTTCAAATCTCTCTATTTCCCTTTGATTTCGAACTCGCGCATCTTAGCCATCTTTCTGCATCAATATAATCTATCCTCATCTCCCTTTCTTTCATCTTATTTATTTTAATTTTTAATTCCATCCTCATTTCTCCTCCATACTTCACCCACCAAGTATTAACCATGAAATTGATTATCCCGGAATCAAAACCCTAAACAGGCACCCCATTGTAGTTATATTCAATGTTTTTTAATAAACTAAAAATCCCTAATCAACCAACTCTGCAAATGCAACTTAGTTCAACAAACAAAAAGAAAAAAAAGAAACGGGGATGTTGCAATCACTAGTTCCCTCAAATTAATTGGTTTCCAGTTTTTGATTTTTTTTTCTCCGAGAAGGGGGGAGCAATGCTTATTCTGGGTAGCTTTAATTCAGTTTTGTTATACTATAGAGCAAGAAGTAACATATTCCGAGCTAATAAAACCATGAGTATGCTCCATATATGGTGTTTTTCCTTCTTCTTTTGGGCCTTCAAACCTAGCTATGCAAATCATGAGGCTAATGCTTACAATCGAGGTAAATAATGTGGCAGTTGAGGACATGATGCATGTGGTGGTGTGTAAGCTGGGTTCTTTGTTGATTTGCGGAAGATTTTAAAGAGGGAGAGATACGTGGGAGAGTTACGTGGGAGGGGTCAGGGAGACACAGAGATAGATGAATTCTAAATTTTTATCTATCTTTAAATTAATTAAGAGATTGATTTATTACTCATGTGAGTATGTGACCTCATTATCTAAGTCACGAGGGAGGGAAATGAGAGAAAAAAGGATGGAAAAGTTTATAAAAGTCAAATAACACAGAAGGATGGTCAAATCAGACAGCCTATGCTTGAAATTGAGAAATAGGGGTATTTAATAGAACAAATATTTCAAAGGGGTTCTAATAAAGAAAATTTTATAGGTGAGTTTCTCTTAAAAGTGGGTTGACCTTCCACCGTCAGTTTATTTTTAGGCCCACTTTTATTTTTTTATTCTGAGTGGATCGCGGGCCCCCACAGGAATTGGTGAATAGTGCAACTATCGGGAATGTGTGTAGAATTGCTCCTGTACCTCTATTCTTTCGCACCCCGACTCTGGAGCTATTCTATACTCATATCAGGTATTGACACTATTTGTCAACACCTGGTTTTTTAAAAAACTAAACTTGATATATCATACTTTCAACATGATAAAATCATCATCTAACTTGATAAATTTCAAGTTCTATTTTTTTGGTATACGATAAATATCAAGTTGAAGTATATGAATATCATGTTATGGGATGATTTTATCAAGTTTGCCAAAAAATGTGATAATATTTTACAATGAACTTGATATGAATGTTCTTAAATATGATATTGCTATGTTGGAACATGATATTGCTGTTTATAAACTTAATAGCATCGATTTTGCACTTGTTCAACTTGATATTAGCACACTTAAACTTGATATTATCATATTTCAACTTGATATCAACTCTGTTGAACTTGATATTTTGTAAAATAAACAATTTTTCAAAAAACCAAATATTGTATTTGTCAATACCTGATATGTGTATAGAATAACTCCCGACTGTGTTATATTAGGAGGAGTAAAATGAGTAATGCCTTCCTTGTATCAAATCCCTCCCAAGAAACACTACTTCTCTTCCTCTAAAACTGTCTGTCTGTCACAATTCACGAAGACCCTTATATTACGAGCATATTAAGTACGAGCCTCACCTCACCTCACCTCACCTCACCTCACAAAATTAGTTACTCTCCCTCGATCTCAAGTACAAACCAGCCAGCCACCGTAGGTAGGTACTCACTCAATATTAGCATATTTATTTATTTATCATCCTCATCACGGCCTAAGCTACTTTGCACTCGGTTATCTCTCTCCCCGTTTTGCGGTATTCTTCCTCCCCATTACTCTCCGAATTTGATTTTCATGTTTTATTTATGCGCTCTTAATTTCTCTTTACCCAATGCTTAATTCTTTCTTTTTGAATGCAAGTATTATTGATTCACGTTGTTAGACTAAGCTAGTTTAATGGCTGCATGTGCATGTAGTAGGGATGAATCAAACGGATTGAGTCAAGTTTGTGTTAAAGAACACAAAAAATAAAAAAAAAATGCTATTGTTGTTATGTTATGATATTGTACTGCTATGCTATGCTATGATTTGACAGTTGTATTGGTTGCCCGTATCTACTATTACACATTATTAAGTCGTTACTGCTGTGTAAGTATATATATTTGCGACTGAATTGACTAGATTATGTATTATAAATATAACTGTTTGTTTGTTTGCTGACACAAAAATCATAACAGTTATAACAATAATGGAGGATAAGGAGGGAGAGAGTACTGGAGGAGAAACAATCCTCCAATTCGGCCCTTTGTTGAGCATATTTGATCAAGGCTTTTGGCGCCGTTTATCTTCTTTAAAGCTTGATCACTTGGGCATTGATGAATCCGCTGTTCCAATCACAGGTATCAATTCCAAACCAAACCAAAT
>ONZK01003506.1:0-45402 GCA_900322385.1 Pharnaceum exiguum
GGGGGGGGGGGGGGGGGGGGGGGGTCAAGATATACGCAACCTTTCCCATGTTCTTAAAAAAAAGAGAGGTTGTTTCCGAGAGCGACCCTGGATGCATTGAAGTATTGACTACTTGACCAAAAATAAGAAGTACCAGGACGTTTTGTTAGCCATTTGATTTAGTCCATAATCACTCAAAGCGGAGTTGCAAGACTCAGGAAGAGGCGTGCTTTCACAAGACTTTTTCGAATCCAGGATACGAACTACGATATCTCGTTCAAAATGAAGCTATTCAATAGTGCCTTCCATAGAAGGAATTTCCACAGGTTGGAGCCATTATTTTGTGTCAACCTCCATTAGAACAAAGGGAACCGAAACAACTAGACTATCTATCTTTTTGCTCCGTCACATAAGTAATTGTGCTTATAAATAAAGTCCTATGCTGAAAAGATAGAAGTGATTAATTTCAACTTCATCAGCAATGGACGAAGAAAAATTCAACAGAACATGGAGGCGGTGATTGAACATTTATGAGATTTCGTTAACGCAATCTGAATGAATAACTGGAAGTGAGAGTGAGAGTGTGGTTGCAGTACCTTCCTCGCGAGAGCAATTCCATATCTGCAATCAAATTAAAGCAGAATTAAACCCAGTAACATTGCATATTTGCATGGCGATCATAGACAAATCCCAGAAGTTTTCCTATCTTTCTTTCTTTTTTTTCCGCAGGGGGATCAAGAAAAAGTTAAATGAAATGTCACCCCAAGGTTGCAGACATTTCAAAAGGCCTCCCATCAAAAACACTTTTCAGCTACAATGCACATTCAATCTCAGTCCCATCAGCCAGCTCCAATACCAAAATGCTTAACAAGGAAAATATAAATGTCCGCCAAAAATTAATATACACAGGAAATATCAGCTACCAACACCAGACAATAGAATAGATTAGGTTTCCTTGAGCGTATGGTCATTTTATTATCAACTAAACTGAACTTCAAACTCCAAGGAAGCTCAGTAGTCATGAGAATAACTAGTACACTTGAAAGGCACAATTTGAGCAAACGAAGCTATCATAAAGATAATATTATATCAGCGGAATATCAGTAAGATATACAGATGTATCAATAAAGAGGATTACAACGACTTCGAAAAATACACGTCTCAAAATCAAGATAACCGCGTCAGGGTGTACCTTAAAGAACTCATAGACATAATACTCTGACACCGAATGATTCGACTTATATCGATCAGCAATAAATCTGTTTAAAGCTGATACAAAGTTCCCAAGGACTGCAAATCAGAAAGTAACAACTGTCAGAAGCATGTCTAGTGGCCATCTGTGAGCACAACTCAAATACAGTTACAATCTCCACCAGCCCACTTATCTACAGGCATGATCATATTATCAAAGCAAAGCCATAAAAATCCAAAAATGGCCCTCATTCTACAGAGTAAACTCACAAAAGTAACAAAGAAAACTTTCCATCATGATTCAATTATAAGCTATTCCAAATATTGTCCACCATCAACAAGAATCTAAAACACATAAGAGTCACAATGAAGACCTTTCTCATTGACCATTTCAAATAGACCACAAGTAAATGTCAACCCACATTCCTACAATAAATCAAAAAAACAAAAGGGCCAGCATAATAATAATAATAAGCATGCCACATTGAAACTAATACAAATATGCATACTACTCACACTGAGCAACTCATATTGCACAAGTCCAACACCACACTTACAATTAAACTAAAGTCATAACATTTCCTACACTAAATATGTTTGATCCTCATTTACCAATTCAACAAAAAAAACAAACAAACAAAGCCAGCACTACAAACACCAAACAAATGAACAAAACAACAACAACAACAACAGCAACAAAAAATCCCTCAAAAACTTTACCCTCATCAACATCAACAGCAACAGAAACCTTCTCAGGAAAGGAACTCCCACCACCAGAAAACCCACAACCACCCATCAAAACCCCACCATTACTACTACTCCCATTCCCATTCCCATTAACAACAACCCCACATCTTTTCTCCTCCTGTTGTAACCCCACAATAAACCCACCACCACCATCACCATTCACTCCACTCTCTCTCCTTCCTCTCCCTCTCAAATCTGTCACCTCCCCTCCACCACCACAACCTCTCAAACTAAACCCAATGTTGTTGGTGTGACTAACTTTTGTGCTGAGTTTCCTTGACAAGTTAATAAAGATTGGTTCTTTGTTGTTGTTGTTGTGGCATAGTCCTGGCAATGCCTTGCCTAAGATACACGCCATTGATCTCAACAAACTTAACCTTTCCCTTTTTATCATCACTTTTTGATCACATCCCAAATTACCCACCCAACAAATAAAATTTCAAAAAGATTTGTTCTTTTTTGTATATTTATCAACTTTTTTGTGATTCTGAGAAATACCCAGATGCTAAAATTGGTTTAATTTGTTGGAAATGTGGAAAAAAGATGGTTTTTTAAAAAATACCCAGATGGTAATTTTTGTTAAATTTTGATGTAAATGTGGAAAAAAAATGTTTTTTTTTTTAAATACCCAAATGAAAAAATATGATCTTTTTGAGATACCCAAATGGAATTTTTGTTGTGTCCAGATGAAAAATTAAGGAAATATTGTGTTAGAAGTGAAAAAAGATTTGAACTTTGAGAGAAAAAATGGGAAATAACTAAAATTAGGAAAAGAAATGGGAAATGAGAGATCAAAAAAGGACAAAAAATAGAATGACTGATTGTATCTTTGTATGTAGGAATATAAAAGGGTATTTGTGGACAGAGATATTATTATGAAAAAAATGAAGAGTGATTTAACTGTAGGATAATGTAAAAATTTAAAAAATATAATGGATTTCGGCTATAAGCGGCAAAGAAAGATGGGAAAGAGTTTCAGAGTGATGAGTGGGCATAGTGGCATGACATGAGTGTGCGGCAAAAAAGGGAGAAAACCTCCGTTTGTGCTCTTACGTGACTACCTACAGAACGAAGTAGAGAGGAATCCTTTCTCTCTCTCTCTTTTTGCTCACTTTTCCAAATTTACATGTCTTTATTTGGTAAAATCGTATAAAATAATCTAACATTAAGACCATAATTACATTATTGTTTTTCAGTCAATCGTAAATTATCTAAAAAGTTGTGGTTGTTTAACCTAAAATTAAAAGATAGAGAAATATTTTTACTTGAATATTATTATTGTATCATGGATCAAAGGTGTTAAGTGAATCATTCTGGATACAGTCTCCTGAGAAATCGGGGTAAGGCTGCGTACATCAGGCTCCCTCATTACCCCATTTGAGATGGGAGCATACTGTAACTGTTGTTGTTGTTGGATCATGGTCTTTATTTATTTAAAAAAAGTACATTTTCTAACCAATAAATGTCCTTAATCTTGTGTTACCTTTTTTATTTCTTTCACAAAAATATATGTAAACTCGTTATATATATGAAACTTGATTTTAATGATAAAAAAAGTTAATTATTAATCACTCGGTGTCATCGGTGGTCATCAGTTACCGCCCGATGACATTAGAATATGAAACAAATTCTCATGAATTTTTATGTTTTTTGTGTGTATCTTGTGTTACTCTTTTTAGAGTGCTTGTGTTAGCCAACACCATTACATCACCACATTATATTGCCCGTTAGAAATAAGCTGAAGTAAGGAATTCGCTAACAATTCAACCACTATTTGTGATTCAAGAATCAAAGACAACTACGAGTAGAAAAAATGATGCACAACAACTGTACAATCTAACAAGGTAGCCTAGGTATCTCCTGACAGCTATTTAAAATACTTTCAACACTGATCAGGAAGCAAAACCGATCCACGCTACTGTGAATAACAAGATAAACCCGGTGACCTTTTGTAGGCTGAGTGCCAAAGATGGGCTTCCACTTTTTTTCTCAGTCTTTGAAACATCGATCATTATTTCATACCGGCAACCATTCTGTGAAGGATCAATAGTTGTAGTCGTTGCCAAATTGTTGAAGTTACAAGCACCAGCGCTCTGGTTCATGGTCTGGTAATACATGTTGAAGGCGTAAGACGCGTTGCTCTTAGCATCTAACATCCCACAAGATGAGCCATATCCAAGACTTGTGCAATCAGCATGTTGACAAGCATAGCTAATAGTTTGAGGAATGTTTGGGTCTGAGGGGCTTGCTTGAGGCGCCATAACACACCATCTTCTAGGTAGATACTTGACGCCTTTGGCCGGAACTAGGCTTCTGTTGTTACCTATGTTCATTTGGTACTTTATCATGCCATCGAAGTAGAACATGCCCCAATGCCTCTCAAAGTTGCCAGGATCAACGCTCTTTGCATCTTCGTCAATAAGAGAGAAAACGTAGATATCTGGTGGGCTGGGGCGCTTAGGGGTTCCCTTTCCTTGAATTATACGGCTGATGAGCCCTTGGTTAAACTTCTGAGCCATTTTCATATTAGCATTAGGGCCACCATCAGTAGGCCACCCTATCTCCCCTACAATGACAGCCATGTTAGGGAATCCATTCTTCTCTAGTGCAGCTATAAGGGTATCGTAATTGGCTTCGAAAACATTGTTGTAGGTTATGGAGCCATCAACCACAGGGTGAGATGCACCATCAAAAAAGGCGAAATCAATCGGGAAATTGGGGTCTATGGTCAGGCTAAGAAACGGGTATATGTTGATGATTAATGGAGCGTTGTTGTTATATAGGAATTTGATCATGGAGACCATGAGATCACGGATATCAGCTCGAAAGTCACCGCCGGAAGGAAGACCGCTGTCAGATTGGTACACATCCGCATTCAGGGGGACAGTGGCCTTGACTTTTCGGCCTAACCCGGCTTTAACTAAGGCTGCTTCGATGTTTTGGAGAGCTGGAAATGTCGTCTTAATGAACTGGTCTCCATATTGTTTCAGGAAAGGCTCATTCCCAACAGCCACATATCTGATGGTATTACAATGTACAGAAAGATATTAGTCAGTGCATATAAGCATTTCATTGATAGCACATGCCAAGATTGCCAGTTTTTGTAAAGTTGATGACTACAAACGTAGTAATACTTTGTTCCCCAACCCAAAAGAAAAAATCAGAATTTGACCAACTGATACAGACACTCTGTACAAATGCATTATGCCATCTTTTGTAAGGAATCCTAATCCAGTTATTCAGATCTTCTGGACTTCGTTGATTGGTCTCACTTTTCCAAGACCTTTCTATTAGCTCTTTTTCTTTCTGCCTTCTAAAAGATGCTTCGTAAGGGTACAGGGTACTGGACCAAACATTTATGAATGAAAAGCTATTTTAAGATCCTATCTATGTGGTGTAGCTCACTAGCTCCCACGGCAGTCCCACCCTTGCAGAGTGCTCTGCTGTTCATGATGAGACTTATAAGTTTTAACATCACTTCGGTCGATTTCAGTACAGCCCCGTATATGATGCAATGAATGGTCGTAGATGACACAAATTGAGATCATGAAAAATGACATATATGAGTGCTAAAAACTTAGATGTCATCTGAAATTCCCCAACTTAAACACCTCTACTCACAACTATGCAAGCATGTTCACTGTCCAATTAAAGGCCATCCAAATTGAGCTACTTTCAACAATTACAAGTACATAGTTTTTCCTATATCTCAAATGATATTGGTCTGGACTCTGGAGTAATGTTAACAACTTAAAATCACTAGCTTAAGGACTCAAATGACACATCAATTCACAAGGATAGTCTATAATCCATTCTCTGCATAAATTTCATTTCAGGACCTCCATACTAGCAGAGCTTTTAGTTTCCAAACCTGCACTTTACAAATAAATTCGACAACAAAGTAAACCTAGACATACATGCATTACCTTATGTCAGTCCCGTAACTGGTGATAAACGAGGACACATTCTGATTAACCCAACTTATTGCAGCTTCCACGCTCCCGGCAAGGGGCGCCAAGAGCTCATTAGGGATACCCACCATTACTTGGATGCCTGAGTTTCCAAGTGCCTTAAGAGCAGCATGATCAGCTTCAAACAGCTTTACCTTGTTGAAACCATTGTCTTTCAACAGCTGCACTACTATTTCTGGAGGCAGAGGGTGGGTCGCCCTCGTTCCCCAGTTGCAGCCGAGCCCGAGACCCCCTGCCACTAAAGCAGCACCAATAAGGCAGAATAACAAGAACCGGTGCGTTTCATGAGAACCCATTTTGTTTTTTTCAGCTCGGTTTTTTGGTCTTCTTTCTTATTTGCTTGGACCTCGGACTGTCTATATGAAGCATTTGAGACAACATTTAAGATAACTGGTATAGCGGTGGAAGTACGGGAAGGAATTTTGGAAGTTTTGACAAGGAACTGGATACCCTCGTTGTATCCTAGCCTGCAAGGGGAGAGAAGAGAATCCAACAAGGAAAGAATATAATGAGCCCCCACAAAACAGTTCATTGAAAACTTTCTGATCCTGATCACCTTTGCTACTTTTCTGATAAATGGAATTAACCTTTCTCTGGAGAACTTTTGTGCTGGATAATATGCTGAACCTTATATCTTCATTGCCCAAAAGACAAGAAAGCATGTCGTTTTCTGCCTTTCTGGGTAGGAAACTAAATATCTTTTGTAGGAACTTTTATGCACTGAAATACTAGACCTTTCCACCAGACTTTTCTGCTATTCCGTAAATAAAGCCCTTTAATCTATTTTTGTTTGCTCACATATATTACTGTATCAATAGTTCTTTGAAATACATTAACACCGCCTACTTATATGACGCCATTGCGGTACGCCATGTTGCTCTTCATCTGATTTTTTTAGAGCACACCTATAAAGACTCAATTCAGACAAGCAAAAAAAAAACTTTCGCTATATGAATGGCAAGACAAACTCATGGAAGATGATAAGCAACAATGAAGAATGAAACAGATTGCAAATTGGCAAGATGCTATTCGTTAGATGGAATGACATAACAAAAATCTCAGCTATCAACAAACATATCAGCAGAGTAACCTCTGCCTCAGAAAGTTGAAAAACAGATGATCAACCAATGTGGCAAAGGTAACCCAACAACACAGACAGCGCTAGACGAGTCAGAATTTCCGTGTGCCGTTAAATAGACAGATATTAACATCCCTTTTATCATTACACAATAGCACTGAATATTGTACATATGAACACACCTTGCATGACCCCAAGAGAAGATCTAATAATACAAAAAGGAAAAGAAAGAAAAATAACTCATACGAGGAGATGGAATGAGTAATCAATCCAATTGTCCCTCAATCTTCTGTTTCATTTTATACTGCAACGTAACTGGGGCACAATCCAAAGGTGTCTCCCCTGCAACAAGCATTAACAAAGCTCAGTTAACTAATAAAGCGCTCACAAAGACCAATGATCGCCATATAGCGTCTACATGAACAACGTAGTTGCACAAATATTCTGCACTAGAGAGTTGCTATACCTATGTCATGCCATTAATTCCAGACAGGGTAATTCTGCATAGAGAGATTCTTCATCCAGAAAGTTTCTAATACGACCAATGAAACTTGATGCATAAAAAGGTAGTGTCTGATACATTTAGTTTCATTTCAAAAAGGTAATAATGTAATTGAAGAAAAACGCACGGCAACTGACTCCAGTTTGACTCCAGTTCTGATGACTTATTAATTATCTCTTCTTCAGGTTAAGGTCCTTGAAAGAAGATTCAGTTGAAACTTTCAAATGGAACCACTCCGAATGAGGTTACATGATACAAAAATTCTGAATTAGTAGTAATGTTTACCCTGTGAGTTCTTGCAGTCCAGTTTCGCACCAGAATCCATCAGGGCAAAAGCTATTTCTGTCTGATTAAACACTGCAGCCTGAATATCCAAAACAAAAATTAGAAAGCTAGCCCACAGACCATCAATTACCAAAAAAAAAACATGAGTAGCATCTAGCATGTTTATCAGCTACAGGCCTACAGCTATTAAAGAATGTTTTCTCATGATATTTACCAGGTGAAGCAATGAGAATCCTTGCTTGTCACAATAATTTGAATCCACACCCTGCCAAAAGAACAAAAGTTAGGAGCAAGATCACACACACATACAAACACAACCAATATTAAAAAAAAATGGCCTGCTTTTACCTTATTTAGAAGATCCTTGACACCAGCAATATCGCCGTTCTTGATTGCTTCTCTTAAGCCCTGAACAAATGAGAGCAGCATCATGAAAACTAAGGAAAGTGCACACAGTGGGAAAGTAAGGTTTATGAAATGCATTATCTATGTGTTATCTGAAAACCAATAAAACCGTATCCATATACCTCCCCATTCACTTCGTAATCTGCCTGAGGTTTTGAAGAACCACCTGATGTTGAGCTGTAAACGTAAAAAATTATATGAGGACATCACAAGACATGAGTGAAACACATATCTACAGGTACACTAACACATCTGAAAGTTCAAAAAAAAAACAGAAAAATAATAATGTAAGAGACAAGAGAAGAGGTAATGAGTAGATCATTCAATGCAACTTCTGAGCCTTGTAAACTAAGTCTCATCATTTGTTAGCTCCAGGGAAGCCCTCCATTTTAAAAATAAATAAATTGTCAGCAGCACACTGAAAGGAACTTTTTTTTTCTTTTCTTTAAGAGCCAGTGACTGGAACTTGCATACTTGAAACTTGAAAGTATCTGGATTGAACTAACCATCTGGTTTTAGAGCACAAGTGCAATATAAATATAATTTATATGATCATGTTTGTAGTTATTAGCGACATCGATTTCAATTAGCTTTACTAAAGATAATTGCGAAACTTCACCAAAACTAGCTGCAATCTCCAAAATCGAAGATAAGGAATCAGAATCAAACATTCCTTTCTGAATAGATATCAATTTTCAAGCCCTCACAAAAGAAGCTGGTAAAGTATAACATGCTTCCACAATAAATTGCATTGCATTAATAAAGCATCCAATTTCAAGCTAAAAAAGCACCTTACCCTTGTCTGCCATCTTGTGTGGAGCGTTTCGGCCTTGGAACAACATCAGCTTTCTTTGGTTTTGAACTTAAAGCTGCTGAGGTGGACACACTCTGCATGCAATAAAAATGAAAGAAGAGGCCCAAATACAGTCAGCATCAGCCGCTGAAGCGAACAGTCTCACAAATTCACACTGAGACATGAAACCAAACCTGCACCGGAGCTGCTTCAGCTGATGGAGTGGAAGCCACACAAATGCATAACGGCATACCACAATTGCAATCTGGATCGGCTGAAATAGGAGCTTGTGCAAGAGTGGGTTCACTTTTCTGTTCCAGATCACTATTAATGTCTAATCTTGAAACATTTTGGGCAATATGATTGATTCCTCCAACTGAGGCCCCTGCAGTGCCAGCATTGGACCTACACCAAACAAGAGATGCATTGTTAAGTAAATCTAGAATTTGCGCAAGCTCGTTCCTACAATGGTGTGGGTAAATGTTTCCAGTTCATAGGCTCACGTCATCCAGGTGTCCACTAATCTACCCAACATTCTAAGATTTGGGTGAGTCCATGCACATGTGCAAAAGTAATCTCGAAAATAAAGACGCTGATCTACAAAGACAATCAACTTCAACCATTGAACTTTAAAGATGAGGTTTGAGTAGACATACAATCACCCCCATGATCATGTCCCTATATCGGAATCACTAGATAGAAACCACTAATGCAACTTGCAACCAAAAAAAAGACACAAGATTTACTCTTACTCTCCTTGGAAACAAATAAGGACACTGAAAAAAAAGAGTAAATTGAAACAGCCCAAGAGACAACAAATTGAAAAAGAGTAAAGCTAAGAAAAGGTTAACATGAAAAGCATACCCAGAGAAGGAGTTGAAGCAATCAGAACACACTCTCACATTGGTGTGAATCCCAAATTCTGGTAGAGGCTGATGACGAAAGAGATACAATCAGAAAAGGAGTGTATACACATCAGAGCAACCAAATGCTGGATCGCTGAAACAGTCAAAGTGATAATAGGTTAGTTTACCATTTGATCAGATGAGTGCTCATGACATAAGGTCCTCCCACAACGACGGCAATGATGCTGCAAAACAAAATAGAAAACAAAACTATTAATAAAGCAATTTATCACCATTGCACCAAGTGGAGGGTAGTCCCTCATAATCAGATGGATACCAACATAAAATAAATAAAATAGAAGTTGAAATGTCAAAGTATTGGAACTATGGAGATAGGCCGGTATGTATGGCTATAAGCTGCAATAGTTCGGGGCATGCAATTGTTAAATGTTTGTATATGAATGTTGGACTTGAGTTGTGCATGTGACGGTCAAATTACGAGAAGCTTCCTATAAAATGTGAACGACTCAATTGTATTCGACACAAAGTAGAATTACAACGAGCAAGGAGAAATACAACAAGAGAAGTGCTAGCTTGGTTGTACACACACACACACACACACAAGTAGTTTAACTCTAGGGGCTTGCCTGAATGTAATGGGGGAGTAATGGAGTAACTATTCCTGGCATTTTCAATGGTTTGGTAAGCATAGAATTATTGCTACGGGATTTATCTCCTACTTATGTTATTTATACATCCCAGGTCCTCATTCTCCTCCCAAACCCCGTCTCCCTTATTCCAACAGAAATTTACATCCTTCAATCATCAATCATCTTCATATAAAATCCCACCCAAACAACAAACATCAATTATCATCGTCAATTACCTCACATTCGCTTGTAATCCGTCAATCATAAATTCATAATCATCAACATAATACCATGCACCTCACTTCCTCCCTCATTCATCTCCACCCATCCAAACTTCTTCAAAATTACTTCCGTACTCTAATGATCTAATCCCTTGGCAACCATTCGTCCAGTAGTGATTACTCCCTCACTAATATCCTCTCCTCTAACTTACTGTTGGGTTAATGTAGAGTGTACACGAATACTACCTACAACTTAAATTACAAGTGAGCGTAATTTAAGTGATCAATACAACTGTTATCTACTTCTGCTATCTGCTAATTTCCCGAATACAACCCTTTCCAACAATAGCCACTTGCCCACTAGCACTTTTGACACTAAAGGCTATGATCTTGATGAAGGAAATTCCAACTATACCCTTCTAATAGTGTAATTCATTATGCTACCCCCCAAGTTCATTATTCAATGTAATATCTGACACATCATAGTTTATTATTATTATTATTATTATTATTATTATTTGATTAAATAAACAAGCGATCATCATGAGAGAAAGAGAGAGAGAGTACGCGGCGGCGGAAGGTGGTGAAGCTGCATTTGCAGACGTCGCACCGAGTGGCTTCTTGGAAGGCCGGTGGCTCTGGCTGGCTCATTATTTGACAAACGGACGGCTGAGATTGATTTGATCGCCGGTGGTGTCGCCTTTTTGTTTTCTCTCTCTCTGTTTATTTCTTTGTTTGCTGTGGGAAAAGGATGATGGGAAATGCCTTCTTTTTAATGGTTTAATGCAATTTGTGGGCCACCAGAAGTCTAACAACAACAGTCTCTTGCTGCACACCAAATAATACTCGTACTAATGTTGAAGCTAATGTCAAAATTGATTTTTTTTGTGAGGGCAAAACTATTGCAACCTTTGATAAAATATTTCACTGAATTTCTTATTATACAAAAATGAATATAACATTAATAATTACTATCTTGACTAAACATCGAAATATTATAATACAAATGATCATTATCTGAAACCGGGTATTTCTTTTTCGGAAATATACCATTTTGGTTACCCGACATATAGCATAATACCAAGTTGGTACTCGTTTTTTTCAATATTCTAAAATAGTTACCTGACTAATTAAAGGTTGTACCATTTTGGGTACCTCATTGGTTTACGATACATAAAAACGTGAAAATTGGGGCTATTTTGGTCATTTGAGTATCCAAGTTTGTAACCTTAAATTAGTTAGGTAACTATTTAGTATTTCCAACATGTAAATAGATTTTTTTTCTTTAAAAAAACATATTTATTACAGTTGAGCATTGTCACCATAAGTAATCACGTAAAAGTATTGTAAGGGATGTGGGCTCCAACAAGTACAAATGACAATTGAATATTAGGATCAACACTTGCTTATAACAAAACTAAGCCACTATATAGACACTTGCAAATAATTTTAGGTAAAAAAGAGATGATCCAAAATCCTTCACTTCTACTTCTCTATCTCTTTTATCGTTTCTCATTGGAATGATGTCACTCTTTAGTTTCATAAGAGTTCAATATTAATTAGATTCTGAAAAGTGATTGAATGTCAAAACAATCAAATATAATTCTCAATCCAATTCAATTTAACTAAATAATTTGAAAAGAACATGGCTGAGATTTTTCCACTTTGCATTCTGCATATAAAAAGCCAAATGACACTAATAAATGTAAATCACCAACCATTGTTACTTGATCATGTTGCTTTTCTTGAGCTAAAAAAAAAAACTTAGATTGGCTCTCAACAAACTGTAAGCATAGACTTACGATTACACAGCAACAGGAAACCCGATGCAACATATCTAAGGTTAAAATCGAAACTATTCATCAACAAAGATCAAAATGACGTTTGACTCTATAGCTAAAGTTACAGTTTGGCCGTTTACCTTGCAGATCGGCCAAATGAATAAAGCCACTCGTAAAAGAAAACTATCAATGCATACACAGAGATGGAGGCTACGTACAATTCTTGAAAAATGATGGATGCAAACTTGCATTATTCCCAGATGTGGAGCCTCTTTCACCAGAACAGGAGCAAGCAAGCTGTCAACCCTAAGCAAGCACCTGCTATCGAAACTCTGACATCGTAGCCTCAGAGGTTCCTGAGAATTGCTTTCTTCTTCAGCAGGCTTATTGTGGCAGAACACTTTCAGGGATCTTATTCTTGTGTTCAGTTTTAGAGACATTATTACCATTTGTCAACACCTGTTTTATTTTTCCTTGTGATCGGGTCGTATATCTTCTGCGCTTGGTATCTGCAGCAGCATTATCACTTTCGTTGTCAGCACAAGCGGCAACATTATTCGCTTCTGTTGCTTTGGCAGGGGTGTTCTCGCCTGTTTTATTCGCTTCTGTTGCTTTGGCAACATTTGCTAAATGTTTTTTGCCTCCCATATGAGCATCCATGACTCTCTGATTGTAAGCTCCCACACTACATAACTCACAGTAAAATCTGAATTTCCCTTTACTTTTAGGATTGGTTTCCTTACCACAAACCTTCTCTTCGCATTTTCCGTTCTCCTGCAGTGAGGCACCCTCAGCTATTGGCGCCAATGTTTCCTGGGCTTTCTCATTCGTCTGTACAGAGCTAAGGGTATTTGTCACAACAGGAACCTCAATGGGCTCGCTGGTACTGGTTTTCTTCATCGTTGGAAGTGGACTGGTACCAAAGCAGGAGTTATCAACCATTATAGTTGGAGCTGGTACAGCCTCAGCTATCGGTGATCTATGAGCTAGGCATGGAAAAATGAACTCCAATCCAGTTTTGGAATTGTTTTCCAGTGTTTCCTGGGCTTTCTCATTTGTCTGCACAGAGCCAAGGGAATCTGTTACAGCAGGAACCGCAATGGGCTTGCTCATACTGGTCTTGTTCATTGTTGGGAATGGAGTGGTACCAAAATTCTCAACCATTCCCGTAGCAGCTGGTGCCTCATCGACTTTCTCATCCTTCTTCACAGAGCTTGGGGCCATTGTCACAACAGAAACCTTAATCGGCTGGATGGTACTGGTGCTATTGTTACTTTGTAAAGGAGTAGTACCAGAGCATCTCTGAACACTTCCTCCAGGTGCTGGTGCATCAATGGCTTTTTCACCCTTTTTCATAAATATTGGGGCATTTGTCACCACATGGACTTTACTGGATCTGCGAATCTGGATTCTGTTTTTCCTAGGTAATGGGTCAGTACCAAAGCCTGTTTTCTGAACCATTGCTCTCTCACGAGCTTTGTGCCTTCTTCCATTTAGGTGCTCATTCAACCCTTTCTCATTTGTTGCAGTTACATGACACAAAGCACAACTCCAGTCATCTTTCGTCTTCTGCTTTTTCACCCCACCTGAAGCTGGCTCAGAACCAGCACCATCTGGTTCAGCAGTCGCTTTACGCTTTAATTCACTCAGATCAGAACTAGGTTTAGCCTGCAATGAAGCTCAAATACATAAATTTGATATAGAAATAAAAAAAAGGTAACAACCAATCATTAAGCCCTACATCATAGCAAGTTAAACTGATGTCAAGTGGATGTACTGTGTACTATATAAAGATCTATATAAAGATCCCACAGGAAAAATGTTGTGGGGTTTTGCCAGGATAAATATCCATTGCTGACCAAACATGTCCCCACTAAAATTCACCACAGTAACAATATAGTCCCACAACCACTCGGAGGTCGATTAGTAGGAACAAGACAAGATCCACAACCAAGACCAAACTAGCGACTCAACTGTCAAACAGGATTCTTGACTTGGATCAACCAAGCCACCCCTCTCACACTTAACACCACATCAAAGTCTAAAAGGTGTGGCAAGTCAATCTGCAGTGAGCATCCCAAGTTCCCAACAAAATCACAAGCCTAAAGTGTGCTATAAAGATGTGACTAGATTTTTCATATGTTGGGTGTCACTCGCCTATCATGGAACGTTCTGCCTTTATCCATACCTCAAGTCCTCAAATAAAAATCAACATAACCTTAGTCCCGAAACCATAAGGGGTTGATCAAAGAAAGAAATAGTCCCTCCATTAATTGTCTTCTAAGAATTTAACCCAAAAAAATCCCCAATTACAAAGGTGGAAATGTGAATTAAGAACACAGAACTAAGGTTTAAACAGCTTGGTAAAAAAAAGGCCTAAATCCCAAAACTAAGGGGTGTGGCCAAAACAAAAATCGAAGTAACACACGCAACTAACATAAACAACACCACACACTCAGATACACCCCCAAAAAAGAAAAAAAGAAACACATGAATAAACACACACATACCCGAACACACCACACAAATAAGCCACCTTAGAGTCCTTTACTAAGATCAATTCTCTCCATTTCCTTATAACACCAACCATGCGCTTGTCCAACTTAAGTGATTAAAACCCAACTTAACAACCCTCAACCAAGTTTGTGGAGGTCTATATCTACCCCTCGTTATCTCTTCATTCGCACATCTTTCTATCTTTCTTATGTTGGGTGTCACTCGCCTATCATGGAACGTTCTGCCTTTATCCATACCTCAAGTCCTCAACTAAAAATCAACATAACCTTAGTCCCGAAACCATAAGGGGTTGATCAAAGAAAGAAATAGTCCCTCCATGATTAGGCTTTCTCTTTAAATGCCCAATTATGCGATATTGTCTCATCTTTTCTCCAATAGGAACTATTCCAACCACATATCTCCGACCTTCTCATTTCTCACCTTATCCCTCCACGTATGTCATGGCATCCATCGCAAGACACACTCACCTTCATCTTTATCTTCATCTTCCAAACATTGGCCCCTTTCATAACCAACACTACAATAAACTTCCCTTTCAACTTGGAAGGCATGTTTATGTCCCATAATATGCTTGTTCCCTTCTAACTTTTAACCAACTTTCCATAAACTGAATAATAGACCCAATCCCCACTACAAGAAGCAATCACTAAGTGAGATAACCTTATCATCCAAGATCACCACACTTTATCCAATTCAAAATCCATCACTAAGTGAGATAACCTTATCATCAAAGGCCACCACACTCAGATTAACAAGATTTGCACTACATAAGTACATATATTCCGTATTAGTGGGGCATCAGTTTGAAACTCTTACTCTCCATCATATGACGTCATCGTTCTTGCCGCTGAATAAGACATGCCCTCTCATCAACCAAGACAACATCATCTCCAAACAACATACACTATGGTGCATCATCCTTAGTACAGAAACTCTCCGACGTAAGTCAACAATGTGTCACACTCCCTCGTTACATATCCTTTCTAAATCGCTATATGTTTACAAAACACCTTTCCGAGTTAAATTCCATAACAGCACTTCGTGAGCTATGATACTCCCAACACTTCCCTTATACCAGGAGTCATGTGTAAACACGACATGACACCCGATACGACACCAATCCGGTATGGGACACTCGATTTTCAGATACGACGCCGACAGGTGTCATTTGTTGACACGACATGACACCCAATACGACACCAATCCGGTATTGGACACTTGCTTTTCAGATACAACACCGACACTTGGTATCCGGGCATTGATGCTTCGACACCGACACTCGAAGACTTGTATCTAGGCATTGATGCTTCGATAGGGAGAGAGAAAAGGGGGGTGAGGGATCATGTAAGATCGGATTTCAACGTTGAGTCAGAGGGATAACGGGGGTGACATTGAGTAATGTTTTAGGGTAAGGGAACTCAAAAATGAAAAGGGACAAGGGTTGGTACTTGATAGAACTCAAAAGAGAAAGAAGTTGAGTAGGTTCCATATGGGCCCATTTTCTATGGACATTCCGAATATGTATATCTAATGATAGAGAGTTAATTTCATGTTCAAGGCTTCTAAACAAGATAGCTACGTGATGCTAGATGCTACAATTGCATCTCTCTAGCAACACTCACTTACATCTGCCTTGTTTACACACATCTTCTTACTAGGGTTCAAAGTATTGGCTTCAACGCAAGATAGCATGTTCAGCATTCTCTAGCTGCACTTAAATGTGTATGGTCTAAAGTCTAACCACGTCCTACTCTAGGTTCAAAGTCATCTCAATAACAATTCACTCTCGGATCATACAAGCTAACCATCAATCCACTAAAGAGAAGAGTTATCGCAAACTTCACATCAAAGTTGACAGAAACTTCAAATCAAACCACCATAGTGACGTTGATGAAATTCAAGTTGAGTCCTATATCCTAATTCCCATATTCTTAACAAACCTCAATGAGAGGTAAAAATACTAATTTTGTCTTCATTTTTTCCTTCCATTACGTAGTACTTTCCACTTCAACAAAAGTGGGACCACAAGTGCCATGACTGCCATGTATTGCTTACCAGTAAAGTTTAATAAAGTTAATCCATCAAAGTATAGTAGTTAGAACACCGCCATAGACAAGAAATTCAAGAAGTAGCTTAAGGAGTTTTAATACATCTTCCCCCGTCTTCATTGAAAAAACAAAATGATTCAATTAGACGAAGCAACACTCACGCGAACCCGATCTGAACCAAACCCGATCCAAAATAATTCAACAAAAGTACTCCAATGCATTTTATCGACAAACCTACAAAGAAATCATAGACCCAAAAATGCCCCCACACGAGTAGTAACTTGAGCCCGGAGTGGTGCTTACAAATGCTAGTCCACTATTGCTGAACTTTCATAGCACCTTAAAAGGGGGAAAATAATAAAAAATGAAAGATTATGAAGTTCAAGTTCAATCATTATTTTTTCAACAAAGGCACTTCTTTGGACACGCATCTAATCTTGATAACACAATGGAAAATTGATTGTCAATAGGTGCACTTCAAATCTAGTTCAAGCGCATCAATCCTTCGTTTAGAAAAGAGTTCTCAACAGACAAAATAATTGGATTGCAACAAGAATGGAACTAAAATTGGAAAATGACGCATGAGTTCCTCTCGGTAATTTAGAATTTCTTCTTTGCTATAGGTACTTTATCAACATACACTTCGATTTCAGTAACTCACCTACATCTCTACTACTAAACAAAAAATTTGACACTACACAACTTTTGAAGAAGAATGGAACACAAAGTAGTTGTGAAAAGGGTGTGCTGACATTATAAGACAATCTTCAATCATCAGTAGACCAAAATCAAGAAGAGAATGACAATGAAAGAAAAATGGCATTTCAAAATTAAGATGCACACTCATACACAACCATCTACCAAACTCACTTTCTCCCATCTAAACACACATCAAACTTAAACCATGCTTGAGCTCATAGCCTCATTGTAACCTAATGATAATCTGTAACCATGTCCATTCATAGTAAGCAGCAAAAACAGAAAGAAAGAAAAAAGATCGCCAACTCTGAGCAAAACTTGAAATTCCAAAAAGAGAGTTATTATCCAACGAGAATTGAAAATACTGACCAAGATGATGATTTTATCCTTAGATAGCTGAGTATCCTTAATCTCTGGCAGAGAAATACTTGAAGGATTCCTATTTACATTGCCAGTAAGCTCGGGATCCCTTTGAAAGGGCAGAGATCCGGAACTCCCCAACACAACCGCTTGTTGCGGTGGAACACTAAGCCCCGAAGATTTCTCCCCTTCCTCAACATTGGTGAGCAATGGCATTAAAGGCTCAATCCGGACAGGTGTAGGACCTGGGATCGCAAACTTAAGTCCCATTTCTCTTTCCGTCATCAATTCTCGCCGCACTTCATCCTCAAGAATCCTCCTCCTTATAATCTCCTCCCTGATTATTTCCGCCCTTATCCTCTGCTTCTCCATCTCACGCTGCACCATGTACGTATGCTGCATTGCTCCTTGGAATTGCATTGGGTTCGTGAAGTACTCCGGATTCACAGGGGTCTCTGGACGCCAATGGGGCGGCCTCATAACTCCGCCTGCGATCAACCAACAATACAACCAACATAAATTATCCAACTTTTCAGACATTTACAACTTCTTTCAAAAATTAAAGACACGCCAAGTCAAAATATGTGCGTTTTTATTACTCAAAACTATCAGTAACATTTGGCAAGATACAAACATGCAAGCACCTAAATATAAAGAATTAAATTAAGATGAATAACACAAATGATATAAACAAAATCACAGAAAAGCAAATAACGTGCATGGAACTAAAACCACTAGTTAATTAAAACCCACAAGAGATATTTCAAAACCATAAATAAAAAAGGGTGGAAAATTAATAGCAAAATAGTCATGCAAGTACCCAAATACAAATCTTGCATGAAATATTACAAAGTTTAATGTGCCAAGAAACCATAATACAACAAGATAACAAAAACCCAGAAAGCATTTTGCATATAATAACAATGTGGCCATGTTTCAAGTACCTAAAGCCTGAAACTTTACATTAACCACTAAAAAAGGGACAAAAAGGGAAACAACCCAGAAAAGTAAATAGAAAATTAGACTGACCCAAGAAAAAAGATTGAATTTTTAACCCAAAAAAAGTGTAGCAAGAAGAGCAAGATATTAAAAGAAAAGGGAAAATACCAAGAAAAGCTTGCTGCTGAGAGAAGAAATAAGAGTTGTGAGGAGAGGGGGGAACCGTATGTGGGTAAGGGGGGCTGGCGAAAGGTGGTGGCACTGGTGGTGGTGGTGGGTGATTGTTGTGTGTTGGGTGATTGAACGACATTTTTCTTGGAGAGAGAGTGGAGTCGGGGTTCCAAGGAATCGCGGAGCCAAGGAGAGTGAGGAAGTGAGAGTAAGTAATGTGAGACTGAAATTGGGTTGAATTTACTTTGAAATTACAGTAATTATTAACCCCATTATTATATATTAATTGAATTTTTGGGTTGGCTTTTTTTAGGGTTTTAGGAGCAACAACAACAATAATAACTCAGTCTAAATCTCATCTCAGATAGAGTATGAAGGAAGTCTGATTTACGCAGTCTTATCCCTAGAAATCGGAAAACTGTTTTCAGAATTTCCTACTTAGTACCTTTACGAGAATCTCTTTGTATATGCAATGAAAAATCGTTAAAAAACTATTTTAAAAAGTAAATTCCACTTTTACCCCTAATTAGTATAGCATACGTTACACTTTCGATTGACAACGTAATAAATGTGATGGACATAATAGAAATCTAATGTAAAAAGGTAACTAAAATGACAAAAATTTAACAAAATAAAGTTTCATAAAAACAGACTCTTGTTTTGCGACGTAGTTGAATAAAACAAAACTTAATTGTCCTTTATGTTAAATTGTATTCTTTATTAAATTGATGTCAATTTATTTCTTTTTTTTTTTGGCAAATTATGTATCTTCTATTGTTTATAATTAGAGTTTACCAGCAAGTGAAAATGTTTTTCTTTGGTATATCCTCGCATGCCATACAACAAAGATGGTACTTATTTTTCTTTCGTAGTTTCATTTTGGATACTATTGGTATTAGACTTTTGAAAAGCTCATGTTTATGGAAATAGTAAATCTTGATTATCGATGATTCAATTATAATTTTGATTATTAGTTATACTATTTCCTACCTAAAAAGAAGTTCAAATACTCTGTATAGTTACTTTCAAGGTATTCATTGTGATCATCTAATCACATCACAGTAGAAGACTATGCAACTTTAATGAATGTATGTTGGTTACTTTAATCCTACAACCTGAATCCACATATTATAATTCAGACATTTTTTAATGAGCTTTATGATAACCTGTGTTTTAGCATGGATTAATATTCAAATGAAACGCTTGGTTAGGAACCTGGGTAACAAGGGTAATTAAGTGGGAGTAGTTGAATTAATGAGTAACCTATGCGTGACAAACATGTCATAATAATACCTTCTTTTGAAGCCATCTATAACTCAAAAGATGCAGTGCTTTCTATGCCTTCTAGTCACAAAATGTTTCAAAAACATTTACATTTTTACCATTGCTAGATGCTAAATTAGAAGAAAATGCACATCATGTGCAATACACTGATTTCGATATTTTAAACGGTCCGTATTTATGTTAACTAATTCAGTCACAAGACTTTGCCATACATGGCAGTTTTTTCCAAATGATAACATACGTAATATAACGTTTAAGCGTCCGAATCATCTCCATTCTTGTGTCTCTCTATTCTTTCCCGTTGAGTGCTTAGGATCATGACATGTGCACTATTTAATATCTTGTGGCTAGCACTCTAACAGGAAAGAATGGAGAGACATAAGACTGGAGACGATCCAGACGCAACGGCGAGCACGCGAAAAGATGGCATAATGATGCCTAGGTAAGATTGAGTGACAAAACTTTTTCTTATTTCTTGAATGTTTTTAATATAAAATGAAGGTTTAAGGAGAGTATGCTACATGGGGGAAAAAAACTCAATTAAGCATAAGCATAGAAAAAGAATTTGTTAGAAAGATAAACAATGATAGTATTTGAACACTAAATTACAAAAAAAAAAGAATTCTTTTAAAATAATTCACATGAATACTAATACCATAATTGTTCTTCACGCACCCTTACAACGTTACAAGAATTGCATTAGTATTATTAATATTAATAAAACAACGCTCAGTTTCTCGATTGCGATCTTCCATTTCCATACCCAAAACTAAATTGAAGCCATAAAATGGCGATTAGAGGTGATGTTCTTTTTTTAAGTCCATTCTAGATTGCTTTCAATCACTACTATATTCATTTAGTATAATATACGATGAGCTACCTAATTTAGGCTATCCATTCTATAATCTTATATAAGAAAATTAATTCTTCATAAGATAAATCATTCTTGTCCAGATCCTTTTTTTCTGTTTTTGAAAAATTATATTCTTCAATTTAGTTTGGTTCATTACATTACCCATAGTTTGGTTCATGAGATTGGTATTTGCTACTACCTGCCTTCAATAGTTTCTTTGATGGAGTGATGGTTTCCTAAAAATGAAAAAGTACTTTTTACTGATGAAATAGGGCTTGAGTTTGCAACTTTTAAAACTTATTTTCATTTTTGTTCAATTTAATTCAGCCAATTTCTTTTATCTTAAGAAGCTGTTGAATTGATATCCATTATAAATTATTTGTATATCATTGAATATGTTGCTTCATTATCTAGTTTCATAAACATCAATAATATTTTAATAATAATTGAGTAATGAAACAATTTAACAAACATTAAATTCACCGTTATTCAATCATTTAATTGAAATTAATATGCGAAATTGATGGGAATAATCCCAAGTTGGGGCTATTATCCCAAAGTAATCTCAAGTTAATATATTTCTTAGAAAAACCTCAACTTGCCTGCTTACCACTTGGGCAGATTAATGATGGCCAGAAAACTATTTTCAAGTGAAATCTTGCCTATGTGGCTAAAGAACATGCGCCTAATGCTGAATTGGGCTCTTGACTAAGTTAAATGAGAGCACATGAAATCCACGTGACTCTCAAGAGTCTCAACTCACCTTTTCCTTGTTTTATTTAACTTAATCTGTAGCCAATAAAGCATTAGGCGTATGTTCTTTAGCCACATAAGCAAGTCTTCACCAGAAAACAACTTTTTGGCAATCATTAATCCGCTCAGTTGAAAAGACGGACAAGTTGAGATTATTTTGAAAAATAAGTTAACTTGGGAATATTTGAGATAATTGCCCCAACTTGGGATTAATTCACAACAATTTTGCCAAATTAATACTACACACCCTTAATGATTTATGGTGTATTTTGGTCGGTTGGTAAGATCTGAACTGAGACTGAACTGACAAAAAACTGATTTGAAATGAAAAAAACTGAATGCAATTATAATTTATTGAACTGAAAAAAATTAAACTAAACTAAACTAAAAGAAACTACAAACAATAATACTAACTACAAACATAACACAACCTTAGTCACCCCATCAAGCTTTGCTAGAGATCATCCCCGTTATCATCATTCATCAATACACTCTGTACTACACAACAACTACTACCAAAAGACCGGCCCACGAATAGTGACAGAACTCTACAGTCTCAAAATTCGTGGACAATCACTAACAAATTAACAACGTAGTCGTGGCCTAGTGGCTCACTTTAAATTACTCACTTCCTCTTTATTACGACCCATTCGTACCAATTAACATATCAATCAACTACAGCTCAACAGGTGTATAAAAGTTAAAGGCTCTAAATCATACGTACACCTGCCTTCATATTTCTCTCTAACAAAATATCTCCATTTCTCCACTACTAATAATTCATCAGATATGGCTGAATCCAGGAACTGCCACATTGCCTTTGAAATTCTCCTTGCCATCTTCCTCCCTCCTCTTGGTGTCTGCCTTAGGGACGGTTGTTGCAGTGTACGTGATTCGATCTCTAAACTTCGTTTAATTAGTACTATATACTTTGTCTATGTTTTTAGGTAAGTTATTGGAATTCAATACATCAATGCAGCAATGCACGAGTCAATTTCGCAAAACAATCCCTTTGTTTTCTTAAACATGGTATGATTGCGTACATGTTGTCCACCCAAGCGCGCACCTCCATTAAATGAGGATTTACACTGGGTTGTTGTTGTATACTTTGTCCATGTTTATCTCTACCTAGCTAAGATGGTCTGATCTCTTTTCTTTCTTAATGTCCATGCAGTGTGAGTTCTGGATCTGCGTGTTGTTGACCATCTTGGGGTTCATTCCTGGGATCATCTATGCAGTCTACGCCATTGTGAAGCCAAAGGACAAACATCGTGATCTCTCCGTTGAGTCTGAGGGTTACTACCATCCAGTGGGCCAACCATAAGTCCATAAATGCAGTAACTAATTATGTAACGAAAATTTATGTTTCTGTTGTTTGGGTGTTTTATGTATGTTCTTGTTCCCGTTTGAACTATCGAATCTGGTCATGTTTGTATTTGTTTGATGATGGTATCTGAGTTTGATTTTGTGACATATGTTTCTCATGTGCTGTACTGTCCAATGTCGGTGAGTAATTCTTATCAGCAGGATCCTGTCAATCAATACTCTGATTGAATCTTATACTGTACTAGCTTTGTTGTGATTTGCGGAACATGTTGTTCATCAGGACATAACCTCGTCTTCAAGATGTTTTCCTGTGTCTAATCGCAATTGAATAGTCCTTGTTTCATGTTACAGCAATCATGACACGATATTCGATCAGTTTTACATTTGACCAACACCATTCAAATCCAGATACACGTTGAGAGTAGCAACGCAAGATTCCAAATAAAAAAGAAAAACAAGAAAACTAAAAAAAAACGTTCAATGAAAAGTTTGTAGATTTTTTGTCCGAAGGGTAAATAAAGGAATCTGGCCACTGATCTCAATAGGATATCCAATCCAAAAGGCATTACGATCTAAACTGAGCTGAATTGAAAAAATTATAACAATAACTAAAACTTAATTTTAGCACTACCGACTAATAAAGACTATCGAAGGGGTAGGAAGAAGGATCATCACTTCTTCGCATCATCAGTGTACCCACAGAATCTTATCAAATGTTGGCGGAACCTATCAGCCATCTCTTGGTTTCCTGATGTCATATGCTTGGTGTAGAGTCTCAAGTCCGCCTTACAGTTTCCGGGCTTAGAATAATAGTTGGCCAAGAAAATATCATGAGCCGCTTCAAACCCAAGCTCTTCCTCTAGCATATCCGTGGCTTGAGAATAGGAAATATTGCTCCCTTGTTTTCCTAGAGCAATCATGAGCTCATCTACATTACGGAGTCCCCGTGCAACCGCAACCACCTCTAAAATTTCTGTCACATATGGATCTTTAGGGCCACCATATAATTTTCCTGGGAAGGACCGGAGACCTCTCGCAGAACCTTTACCACATATCCATAGTAGTCTTTTCGTTTTGTTTTGTTTCCCCCAATTAATAGTTTGTAATTGGAATAATCATTTAATCAAAGTATCTACTGGAAACGAATAAAAGTTCTTGAGTTCTTTGATTGGAAGAATTTCCGACGTAGTAGGGCTCAATTTTTTAATTGGGCTTTGTTCTCTTTTCCTAAAATTAAGTTACACTTGAGTTTATTCGGGCCTTGTTCATTAAAAAAGAAGAAGTCATGTGCAATTGTGCATTACCGTCAAACTAGTCTAGAATATCCATACCACAAATTACAAAATATGACATTATTGAAAGTAATAATCCACGTAAGGAGGAGTCTTTTCCCACACAATGGTACATAAAAAAATTAATTCAGACTCAACCCCCACTTTTCAACTATTTCCCAAACTACCGTACACGTCAGCATGTTAAACGGCCCGTTATGGAAAACTAAGTCGCCACGGCCCCTGGCGACTACCCCGAGGATAAGTCGCCACCCAGAGTGGCGACTTTAGACAATTTAAAAACAAAAAAAAAATAGTGACAAGGCAAAGTCGCCACTAGAGGTGGCGACTTTGCCTTGTTTTATGTTGGCTGATAACAATCATGATGCATGATCCAAAAGAAAACAAAGCAAAGTCGCCACTCTTTGTTTTCTATTTTTTTTTAAAAAAAATTTATGTTTTAAAAAATAGTGGAAAGTCGCCACGACCAGTGGCGACTTAGTTTTTGGAGAGTCGCCATTGCCGGTGGCGACTTAGGTGTTCTGTAACGGGACCGTTTAAACTGATGACGTGGACGGTAATTTGGGAAATAGTTTCAAAGTGGGTGTTGAATCGGAATTATTTTTTTAAAAAACCGTAAGTTGGGAAAAGACTCCGTAAGGAGTTTCTTAGTATTTTACTTTTCTTTTTTCTAAGGATGTCCTTCCCCGTCCATCCTTTGTCCCCCGCATCTAGAGGTCGTTTGGTTAACAACTTACGTTGTAGCATGTAAGACAATAATTTAACGTATCTTAGTTGCTTTCAATTTGGTTGAGTTTTGACAATTTTCAATACACTATAGTTCATATAAGTCAATCTCCATTCAATTATGTTTAAACAATCTCTAATCAATCAAGTTGAGCATAGTTACTTCTCTTTAAACTTCCAAGTGAAGAACTAGCGCTTGAAGTTTTAATCGATACAAAAAAGAACAAGGCTTCAAGTTAAGGTGTAATATAAATTCTTAATCATCTAATCCAAGTAGAGCTGGCCATTTGAGCTGACTTGTCTCAAACGTTGGTTCAATTAGGGCCAAAGTCAGTCAAAATTAGATCGTTGACCAAATTGGCTTGGTTAAAGCCGAGTTGAAAAGAGTGAGCTAACTTCGAGGTAGGGTGGGTATCTCGGTCAAAGACGGTTATAGCAGTCAAAGTAGGTAAAAGTCGACCAAATTCGATGAAAGTCGGTATAAATCGGATGGTTCAATCCAACTCGTCTCAACTTAGTCATGATAAGTCGGTTAGATTCGATCAAAGTCGGTCAAAATGAGGTTGATAATTTGGCCAAATTCGTCTCAATTCAAGTCGTATAAAAGCAAGTTGATGAACACGAGTTAAGTTGATTTAAACTCCAGCTCGTTCCCAAGTCAGCTCGAAGTCAATCGACTTGTATCAATCGACTTGTATGAAGTATCCAAGGCAATTCCAATTCTTCAAGACAAAAACGTAAAACATAAAACATTTTAAAAAAAATGGTACCAAATAGAGAAGGTTCACTTTAAGAAATTGAGCTACCAATAGGCACAAGATATCGAAGTTGAAGGAGATAACATCACAGTTATCCAAGGTACCAACAAACAGATTACGGCACCTTGGAAAATTAGAAATATCATTGATGATATCAGCAGATATATAGAGCATTTCAGGAAGATTCAATTCAAGCACATATACCGAGAAGGAAATAGAGCAGTAGACTGGTTAGCGAACTATGGAAGGAACGGCAATAACAGTTTTCTATGGAATAACTCATGGTCCGAAAAGTTAGACACAATTCTTCATGAGGACAGATTGGGAGTATGTCTCGAGAGGAGACACTCCTAATTCCTTCTTTCATTCCTTACCTTACAAAAAAAAAAAAAAACTTTAAGAAATTGAGCTACCAATAGGCAAATACCAATGACCAAAGGAGAAAATCCATTTGCACTTGCACCTATGGCATAAAAAAAATTCACCTTTATTTCTTTTAATAAAAAATAAAATAAAAATATCAAGGAGGGGGTGTCTGTGTCTGTTGTAAGTTGTCACTCTCGTGCAACACATTGGCCATTTGTGCCAAATGCCAACCCATTCACACATAACATTACCCAAACCCAATAATTAGAACACCTTATTCCTTCCTTTGGTTTGGTTCTTTAGCCGTATTAAACTACGACTTTCAATACTCAATCCAAAAATCCCTTAAAATCCTATATTCATCTCCCCATATACCCACCCACCCCAACTCCATCTCTCTCCTAAACCATGGCGTCAAGATGCGAGATCTTCTGCGAGATCATGCTCGCCATCCTCCTCCCTCCTCTTGGCGTCTTCTTCCGTCACGGCTGCTGCAGCGTAAGACTTACCCTACTCCCCAAATTCATTTATAAATAATATTATTATACTGTATTGACTATTTATTTGATGACATGACAGTGTGAGTTCCTGATATGTCTGCTGCTGACAATCTTGGGTTACGTGCCTGGCATGATCTACGCTATCTATGCTATCATCGTCGTCGATCGTGATTTCTACCGTCGGGATTATTACTACGCTGTTGCTTAGCTCTAGTGTCAAGCACTCAAGCATTCAACTTTAATATCTGTGCAGTATTTATAATTGTTGTACTCTTATGATTTTGTTTGCTGGGTTTCCTTCATTTATTAGTTTCACATCTTGTATCCCCATTTGAGAATATATCATTCAATGGAGAATTGTGGTTATTGATCAAGTTTATTGACTGTTGTTGTTTCGTACCTTTTGGGGATTTTTGGGGGTGCTTTTTGCCTTCTTGTTTTCTTTTTGTTCCGTGTGTATGCACAACTGTACATGTGTGTTTATTGGTTGTCGACTTGTCGGGGACTGAAATATGAGAGGATGAGAATATGCGATGGGCTTTGGTCTTCTGCATAGTTGTAGACTTGTAGTCTTGTAGAGAATGTACATGTGGAACTACTTCTAATTATTACTACTACGGAGTAGAAAATAGAAGTGAAGCCCCCAACTCTCATGTCAAACAAGATCAATTGTTTGAACATAGTTGATTACTTGAACAATCAAGCCAAGTTAATCCCATTTCTTTTTCTTTGTTTTTTATGGTACGATTGTTTTATATCATAGTGTGAAACAAAATCAATCTTGATTGTATACTTGTATAGCATAGTGTCAAACAATATCAATCCACAAGCCTAACAGGTTCATATACGCATTTAATTTGGGAAGCGTTACTAATGTGTACAAAGAGGTGAGTAATTGAAACAACCATCTTTTAGTGACCTATTTCAAAATTCATGAACTTGTTTCACTCAAGTAACCTTGTACACTTGCATATGCAAAGCAAGAATGTGATGCCTTTTCTTTTATGTCTTTACCGAAAACATTCGCATAATCCACCACGAGTATTTTTTTAGAAAAATTTATGTGAAACTATTTCATATATAAGAAGGGGTCATTAATAACAAATAAAGACCACTAAGAAGTTATTAATTAACATATTTATGTTATTATGACTTGTGTCTTACACATAAATCGGGTTTAAACATTTTTTGGAATTTTTAAATGGGAGGTGTAAACGACAATTTGGGCAATTCGTACAATGGAAAAAGAAAAAAAAGAGAGGAAAAAAGGTAATTGAAAAAAACAACCAGAGGAAAATGAAGGGCAAAAGGTGAAAAAGCAAATGGACAATGGAGCGAAAAACTTGTCAAACCCTCCTGAAAAGCCAGTGACAAAACAAACAAACCAACCAACCAAACTAACAAACCCTATCCAAAAATGATCTCGTGTGATCAAACCGAGTCACCCACCCACCACTCAGACTGGGCCGAGTTAACTCACGAGTGCCTCCTCAACATCCTCTCACGCCTCCGAGTTTCCGATTTATGGAAAGGACCCATGTTAGTTTGCAAGCCATGGATGATGGCCTGCAGGGACCCGTCCCTCAACTCGGTCCTCGATCTCGAGCCGTACTTTGACTCGTCCACTGAGTCGACTCAGTGGTGGACGTCCGAGTTCGAGGCTAAAATCGACCGGGTTCTCCGATCCGTTGCTGAGTGGAGCTCTGGTGAGTTGACTGAGATCCGTGTTAGGCATTGCTCTGGTGGGGCCCTCTCTTTTGCAGCTCAAAGGTTCAATCTTTCACTCTCTGTTCTCAAAAAATTGTCTTTTTTTACTTTATTTTATTATTTAGTGGCTGATGTTTTGTATGATTGTTGATCGTGAAAAAAGGAGGAGGTAATTACAAACTTTTTTTAAAAAATAATAATTTATAGGGTGTTTTTTTAATTTGTGTTTGTTGATGATGGTACAATTGTAGGATGGTATTAGTTATTAACTAGGAAATGAGCAAGTAAATTATGCAGGATAATATCTGAATATGATTGGAGAGTTTTTAAGGATTGATCACCCTTTTCCATATGGAAAAAAAAACTATGATGTAATTTCATTGCAAGTTGAGTAATTGTGAACTTCTTCAACCAGAAATATATTATTGTGTGCACCAATTTCATATATGAGACGGAGTCACTAATAACCGAAAGGGTCACTAACTTTGATTCGTGACCCCTTTTTGATCATTAACGACTCCGTTTAATGTGGTTGCATACATGAAACGGGTGCACACAGATTATCTACTTTTCATGGTTGATGAGTTCAGAAAAGAGAGGAGAAAAAAGAGAGGAAAAAGAAGCCTGTTCATTTAATCATTTGCTCTATCTTTGTGGTTGGTTTTTATATGAGCTGTGACTTGTTGATGTTGAGTTATGTATTTTGCGAAGATTATTGCTTTGCCCCTAGTGTGGTTAGGAGAATGGACATAGCACATATGTCATGTTCTTGTAGCATTTTGGGTTTGATTTTTGTAGCCGTTCTCAGGCATTAACCGTCACTCCATGGCTCCGTGAGTGCTTTGGTTGGTGTGATTGTGTGAATGTGTCACTGGATAGTGTGTTATATTCATACCGCGTATATTGTGTTGTAATGTTGGTGGCGGAAATTGAAGTTTAACTATCAGACAGCCATGTTTGGTTGGTGTGATTGGCTGCCCTAAAATGTTGTTTGTATTTGCATTACTACTGTGCTGATTTGTTTGCATGCTGGTTATGCAATGTATGTGGCTACTTGTCTAATGTGAAGTGAAATGGCTATTTCATCAGTGAGGAATTCCTTACTAGGAGTTATACCTCTCTGTAATCTGCCCTTCACTTGTTGCCTTTGTAGGCTTGTGTAGGTGAGGTTGATATCTATTGATGGGCAGAGAGTAGACTCCTCTTAAGCGGTTCTTAGATATATTTTCTATCCTGCGATAAAGTTACAGAGACAAGTCAGTTTCAATCTTCATTTGCAGAATTGGACTAACCTATTGCACACAAAACCATAAAATCTAACTTTTGAGTCTCTTTTGGTTGGGTGTAAGTTGTTTCTCCAAGCGTGGTCAATTGTTGATTAGAAGACTAAAAGTAGAGGTGGAAAGCAAGGGTTGGGGTAGCGGTATCTGGGCATTGTTAGATCATCAAATAAGCTAATGGTATTCCCATTTGCCAGATTTAACCATGTAATTTTCAAGTTCAATACATGACCAGGTGCGAAAAATGTTTAGCGTACTGTTGATCTGCCATGTACACAAGTTTTAAAGTGGTACTGCGTGAGTGATAGAAATGAGAGTTAGGAGAATAACTTCCTTGACTCTATTTTTGATTGAGCTTCTTTAGCTTAACATAAGAAATAGTAACATGAACTATCGTTTCTTTCTGTTAGATGCCCAAAACTTCGTGTCCTCTCAATCAAGAGCAGTCAAAACGTTTCTGACGCAGCTATAGCTGAAGTGGCAGAGAATTGCTTGATGATGGAGGAGCTTGACATTAGCTTCTGCTACGAGATCTCTCACATGTCTCTCTCTTTGATTGGGACCAAGTGCAGTAATCTTAAGGTGCTAAGACGCAACTTTATGAACTGGTTAGATGCTTCCCAGCATAGAGGTGTTGTACCGCAGGAATATTTGGATGCTTCTCCAACAGATAGTGATTCTGAAGCTGCTGCTATTGGGAAATACATGCCAAATTTGCAGTATCTTGAGCTTAGGTTTTGCAAGTTGTCAGGTAAAGGCCTTGCTACGATTTGTGAAGGCTGCAAAAACCTAGAATATTTGGATTTATATGGATGCGCAAACTTGACAAGTCGAGATATTACTAACGCAACCTCCAATATGAAGAACTTGAAAGAAGTTAAGAAACCCAACTTCTACATTCCTAGATCAGTTTATCATACTGAGAGGTATGGCCATTGGCAGTTGTATGATGAGCGGTTTCAGACTGACGTCTTCAGAATATAATTCCAGATGAGAAATAGTTTCAGCTGAAGCCAGGATGAGAAGGGACATTCAACTCTTGTCAAAATGCGGAAGATTGTACTTGAATAAGCTGTATTACTAATCTGTTTGCGATGACTGATTGACTGCAGTCTGCACGTACTGTATTTCTTTCACTTTTTTCTGCCATTGCAATTGTACATATTTGAGGATATTTAATAAAATGGTCTGTGTAATGTTCTCTTAAAACACAATTTTCCGGTCCTTTTTTTGTTCTTCTATTCCTTGCGAAACATAATACTGAATCAGAAATTGCAAATAAAGTATTTGCTTATGCCTAAATTCAGCAAAATATGGGAGCTATTAATGAATTAAGCAAGGGAGACAAGAAGTCAAGAACAATGAATTGATCAACATTGTGTAACTACGAACTATTTATCATGCCTAGAAAGAAAACTTTCACTTTGTGACGGATAAACCAACATCTTTCACAAAGATAATAATCAAACAGCTGGGTTTTAGACTCAGCCAATATGTATATGCTAACTGATTGGGATCATAATACAGCACAAGGCATCGTACTCCGTACAAATTATCTATGATTTCATCACAAAAGGCTACATCGTTCAAAACGTAACATTGAAACTCTGGAGGAGAGTGATTTCCCTGTCATCAATTTGGTTTATTCATATGATTCCGATTAGCATTCCATTCCGTCTATTGTAGAGTATGGTCATATCAGTGCATACAAATGTACAATCAGTTCAATTTGTATACCCGTAGAAAAGTTCAGCATAACTCGTACGGGGTAGGGTACTGTATTGATTATCACTTTCCACTTATAACAACAACAACAACCGACAACCGAGTGTAAATCCTCATTTGATGGAGATGCTCGGGGGTAGGATCTACGCAACCTTACCCTTGTTTAGAAAACAAAGAGGTGGTTTTCGAGATTGACCAATTGCTGTATCTTAGTATTGACTTCCAACACCTTCACAAAATTAAAAGTAATTGAAAATTTCATAGTCATTTTGATATAATCCATAATCACCTCATCTATTTATATTACTAAAGTCTAAAGGTGCCTCAACTCAAAAAATAATGTTCAATTTAGCTCAACATATATTAAAATCTGGCCCATGAAAGGATACTGTACTGTCTCATAAGAAAAAAAGAAAAAGACTAAAAGCATCTCGCAAAAGATAAAAGACCAAACTAGCCTTTTGTTATAAAACCTCTCATGATCACCTCCTACACTTTCTCTCCACTTTACCCCCAAATTGTCATCTGGGCAGGTACACTTTCTTCTCTTCACCCCCTTTTCCAACTTTTTATTTATTTATTGATCATTTACCCTTTTTAACTTCTGGGTTTTTGGATTTCTGTGAAATGATGTACAAATTCAATCTAATACCTTGGCTTAGACAGTTAGACTTGGACCATCTGGTTATTTTAATTTGCTATAGTATCAGTGTATGCTTTGCTTGGTTGACTTTCTGAACTGAATTTTGTGCTATACTCAGCTTGATTTACTGCAAGTTTGCTTCTTTCATGAAATTATTATGGGTTTACTTTGATGTGAACTTATAAATAGTGATGGGTTACTTAATATAGCTAATCATGATAAGAACAGTTAATTTCTTGGCAAGTTATTTGATGGTAATTGTGAATAAGCTGTCTTGTTTCATTGTGGGTTTTCTGAATAAGATTTGGATTTGTTCTGGATACAGTCTCCCGATTTTCGGGGTAAAGCTGCGTACATCAGACTCCTCAGGACCTCATCTGAGATGGGATTAACTGAGTTGTTGTTGTTGTTGTTGTTGTTGTTGTTGTTGTTGATTAAGCAATTGTTCATTGGTGATCCTTGTGTGTTGATATGTTAGTTAGTGCTAGTGATTACTCGATACTTGACAAAAATGTGCGCGATTATTTTATTCGTTGTTAACTCAATGGTGTTGTACTTTAGAATCGCTGGACTGCGCGATAAACTCTAGCTATGCAACCATCGATTAATCTGTCTCATGGATATCTCTTCAATTATGGTTGAGAATGTGGAAAATATTTGGATCTAGAAGTTTAAGTTAGTGGTGTCACTAGTGTAAGTACCTCAAACTGTTTTGAAAAAAATTCCTCCCAAGTGGTGTCCTGTGAGCCTGTGACAACAATTGTTTCAGTATGCATCTGCTTCTGCTCATGTGCTAGCAGTGAGGAGGGTTTATAATAGTTTGGTCTTTACAGGAGATGCTTAAGATGGGTGACTATACAACTATAATGTATAAACTATGACCAGTGGTGATTTATAGGCATGTTATGTTTCTGGGTCAACCAAGATGGGAGGGGTGATTTCTGGTCTACAATCGTTGGTCTTTGATATTCATATCTTGTTTTGCTCTGCGTCTCTGACAAATGAGATTTTTGAATCTCAATTCAGTACCACAAAGGGTTGCTCAATATATTTGAGTCCACCCTTACCAGGATTACAATCACCTTAGGTCCCTGGTTTGTCGTTAGGCTTATTGAGAGTCAAAATGTAGACTGCATTTTCTTTCCCCACTTTGAGGGTTGCATGTGCTTTGGGGTGAAGCAGGGAATATGTTATCCATAGGTCTTTCTGCTGTTGAAGAATGCAGATTTGCAGAGAGAAATCAATTTTCGCTAGGATTGGGACAACCATTATCTCCCGTTCCTCTCTTAGTCCCTTAAATAGCCACACACCCATGGTTTCTTCACTCTCCTTTTCACTCGCTATGCTTGTTTGCAATTTTCATACTTGCCAACTTTTCACACTCTGTCTGTGGTTACAGTCACTTTCATTCTCCAGGAGGAATCTGTTTTTGGTTTTGAGGCATGATTTTGGTCCAACCTGTGTTTGCTTGCACTGTGTTTTGCTACTAGGGCTAATGATTATCCAAACTTGTGGTTAGGGAAGTATTGAGATGGAAGTAGACATGAAGGTCACAAGTGAAGATGTCGCTCACAAAGAAAACGAGAAATCATTAATCAAACTAAAGGTTCTGTTCTTTGCCAGAGCTCGAGACCTGGCTGGATTGTCCGAAATGCCTTTGGAGGTAACCTCTGGTAGCACGGCTCATGATTGCTTAGAAAAAATTGTTGCCCAATATCCGGGACTCAAGGACTTATGTGGCTGTATGGTCCTTGCTATAAACGAGGAGTATGCTTCTGAAACAGCTTTAGTAAAGGACAGGGATGAGTTGGCTTTAATACCACCAATAAGTGGAGGCTAATAACTTTCTTACTTTTTCCTATATGATGCTTAGATGCTCCTCTCTTTTTCTATGTAAACAAGGAAGAGGAGTCTGTGACCAATATGATAAAGCATGTTGTCCTGAAACTGAATTTCTATGCTGTAAGTTTGTACAAATTTGGAATACACAACAGTGCATCAGTTATTGATTCTATGAAAACTATAAATTGTGTCTATGTATTGTGTTGGTTTCTTTCATGACAAATTTGATCTGCCGTCAAATATTTACCTTTTGCTTCAAACGGTGTTTCAAGTGAGGTAAGAGATTAGATTACAGATTACAGGAGAAGAATGTGAGTGGAGGCAACAAATAAACAGGCTTGGGGCATTCTTGTGAATTTGCCTGGCAACCCTCAGCTTTTGATTTATGGCTTCTTCGGTAGATATTTCCTCTGTTCCTTCTGTAGTGTTTTGCAAGGGAGATGGTGAAAGTGTTTTGCAAGGGAGATGGTGAAAATCTGGTGGTAGTGCGATGGTGCCTGGTAGCTTATGGTGGGTGATTGGTCAACTGATTAGCATCCCTCTTTTCGGAGCATGACCTGATGAGATAAACATTTTTACCATCATATTATTCTAGGGAGAAAAGAGCAACTGGGAAATGGTGAGCATGCTATCTCAGATCAGCGGTGATCATTGCACCAGAAAGTTGTCTCATATCTACATTGTGATTTCCAGTTGTTTGTATCCATACTAAGCAATTAAATGTTAATAAAACAAGTTCAGATTAGGTTGTGTCCGAGTTCTTGAATAACTATAGTCACAAAGTTTCTAATGAATGATTGCTCACTTGCAAAGGATGAGCTTTTCCTTCCATCACGCATTCACGAAGTTAGGACTTAGGAGCAAAGAAGCACTGGCGAAGATGTGTTAAGAAGCTCAGCACTTGTTTTTTCTTTTTTATGTATGGTTCCCGCAGACAGGGCCTGGGAGAACACTGGAGAGACAGGACCCATGTACTTTGCTGTCGGTTATCAGTAATGTAATTCTCTATAAAAAAAAATAGATCTAGTCCGAGACCGTCTTACTTAGTTTTTTTTTTTTTTTTGGTTTTTTGAGAACCCTATAATTCTCTTTAACCCTGCCTCGACTTTTTTCTTTTGGCTTTCTTCCGCTGGTGGTTGCCGCTGCTACTGTTTTTGGATCTTTCAACTTCCAAAAAAAAAAAAGGCGACAACGCTCGCCACAACGCCCCTGCACCCTACCCTAGGTCAACACGGAGTCAGGAATCGAATCTGAGACTTGTGTCCCAGAGGGCTTTTTCCAACATCCTATACAATTCGCCCTTCACTACTACGCCATACGATCTAGGGGCAAAGGATCTTTCAACTTCAAGCAGGTATAACCTTTACATATAAGTTTATTCAAGCAAATATGGATTGTCAATCCAAACTCAACAATAGCAATCCTAGTTCATTCCTTGAACGGTGTTGCAATTCTTCTTTGTTGTCGTCACAAGCCAGTACTGTTTTCTTTCCGTTCGAGTTAATCATTGACATACTTGAAAGGCTGCCACTGAGGTCACTGTTACGCTTCTGTTGTGTGTGTAAAGGTTGGTACAATCTCATCACTAGTCCCATGTTCATTTATTCTCATCTGAAACGTTCCAAGCAATCTGATATTAATAACATACTTATATCTCGTACGCTGCATTCTTACGTGTGTTATCCTGATATTTTTGTTGATGATCCAAACAGGAAAGAATTATCATCTCTTCTGCCAAACACTCGTTCGTATACCTTCGGTTTGCTCCCTGATAAATTCGGCTCTTATCTTGTCAAAAGTTCCGGAGAGCTATTTTATAGTCCCTCAAGTGAAGTGCTTGGTAATTGTGATGGTCTACTCTGCATGCATAATACTAGCGACATTAACAAGATGGCATTGTGCAATCCCATCACTGGCGATTTTCGTATATTACCCCCACCTGATAAGGACATCCATGTTGGATTATCTGGAGTTAGTTTCGGCTTTGGTTATGATTGTTCAAACTACGATTACAAGGTTGTTAAGGTACAAAATCCAATGTATAGAGAAAAAATAAAGTTCATAGAGTTTGATGAATATGAAGAAGAGAGCGATGGAGTGGCGCAGAATCCGCCAATAGATTTTGACTTAGATGAGGGGTATGAATTTGAAGTCGAGGGGTTCGAAGATGTAGACGATGAGGAGGTCAAATATGACGATGATGAATTGGTTGAGTTTGAGTTTAAAGTTTACAGTATGCAAACAAATGCGTGGAGGACGTTTAATGTGCGGCACGATGCAATTACATATGCTGCTTTTTTTACAGGTATGGGTGTTTTCCTCAACGATACTTTACACTCCCCCATGAAAACAAGCAAAAAGGATGCATTTTGTATTCTTACCTTTCACCTTCCAAGTGAAAGAATTGATTCTCTTCCCATGCCAAAATCTCCGATTATAGTGAAGGGTAGTTTTTGCCTGAAAACTTTAGGTGGTTGTTTATGTCTAATTAGTGTAATTGCATGTGAATGTGAAAGACCTAGTAACTCCGAGATATGGATCATGAAAAAATACGATGAGGCTGATTCTTGGTCAAAATTGTTCTCTACCAAAGGTGATTGTAAATTTAACTCGATCTTTAGTCCTGATGTCAACACTCCTCAGCCAAATCCTAATCCAATTGCTTATTGTTCTGCAAAGAGAGGAGAAGATTTTCTAATCTTTAAAGATTTTGACAACGACGACCAACTCTTGCTGTACGACATCACCGAAGGTTCCCTTGAGCAACTTAGAATTCCTAATATGGATTTCCGGACATACCCATTACTTTGTCGGGAGTCTTGTTCGGATTCCTGATCTGGATTTGAATAAACAAAATCAGGAACTAGAAGGCTTGTCTCGAAAAAGGAGAGATCGTCAAGATGGAGAAGAGTCGCTCAGAAAGAGAACGAAGATAGAGCTCAGAGAAATTTGAAGTAACACGGTTCATTGTTGTAACGTCTAGGGAGGTCAAAGGTACCATTTGAGCCAATAATTTTTTCAGCATTAGAAATATTATTTGGTAGGCCGTTGGAAATTAATATTTTTTTTAAAAAATTATATAGGCTTATAACGCACCTGAATTTTTGACAAAACATTGTGTGAACTTGTTTTATATATGAGATTGGGTGAAAAATGTCATTATTCATTACCTGAGTGCATGAGTTTATATGGCTAATCAATCATCACTCTTGTTCATATTCACTTCATATCTTCATGTCTTCTTACATACTTACATGCATGTAAGTGGACTGTTCATTCACTAATCATTAAGGGGTAATGAAGTATGAAAAATAGAAGAAATAAGAGGGAGATGATAGTTGGGGCAAGTGGTCAATGGAAGAAATTGGAGGGGGGAGAGTAATCATTCACAACCAAATGGGTGTAATTCATTCAATAATTCATTCAAGCCCTCTCAAGAAAAGTAATTATTCCTCCCATTTGGGACTTGGGAGTAATCATTCCTATCCTCATTCCCTTTTTTTCTACAACCATCACCTCTTCTCCTATTGAAATTTGAAATTTATTGCATTACTTCGTTAATTATTACTTCCAATTTAGGCATGACCTTAATGTAAGGTTTTCTTCTAACACCTATTGGTTCACGAATTGTTCGGTCAGCTGTCAGCAAGATGCGTGGTGATATTCACGATGTTATATTGTGATTGTCCATGGCCTATTAGTGCCCATTGTTTCTTGTGGTTACTAAGAACGCACTTGGTATTAGCCAACTTTAAGATTAGATATTAAATCTGCTATGATTTAGAGTTTTAAATGGAGCAGTGGGCTTACAGCGGAAGAAATGTGAAATCTCTTAGCTAAGTCAAGTTTCTGGATTTCAATCTGCTGGATGTTCTGGAATCTGGATTTATGTCAACAGTTAGGTTATGTTGTGAATGTCCTCTCACATTGAAGAGGGAGGACCTTTGTTGGTAACAAGTGAGTATATATAATATGTGTGTGTGTTGTGGTGACAAAATGTCTCAGGTTGTGTGAAAGAGTTAGAGGTGTTTATAAGTATAGTGAGCCCTCCACCCATTACCAATTGGTTTTGGGTTGAATCTCACAGACTTGTAACACCTCTCCGTAGTTTGAGTTTAACAGGTTGTCCTCTTTTGCTTTCGTTCTGAATTTTGATCAAGATGATTTGGCATGCAAGTATCTCCTATACAGAAGCCTCGTTATTTTCCCCTTTCTGGGACTATATAACACCTGGCATAAAAACTTATATATGAAAAGCAAGCAATAAAATGTAAGTTCGGGAATTCCAATAATTCAGGACACTTGTTGACTAGCGCGTGTGGTGCCTGGTGAATGGTGATACCATCAACTCCCCTCACGACACTGCGAAAACCGGAAAAGTGACGAGAAGAAACACCGCACTGTACTACAGTAGTCCATAATTATATGTCATCACCGCCTCCTGATACCTTAGTAACCTTACTATGCCATCACACGAGTCCCAGAGACGAAGACATGGCTGTCTCCCCGGTACCTTTAATTTCTGCGGAATTGCACTTCAGAAAAGCCTTAAATTATGTTTACACCATAAACTTTCGTTAGGACTTTACTCACAGCCTATTTAACCAATACAGTCCGAGCAATGTTTTCCAAATAATAATAGGCAAGACAGCAAGGCCTAAAACCGAGACCCCCAACAGGAATGGGTCAGAAGTGTCAATGAAAACCTGGTTTTCTTGCAAGCGTGAAGAACCGACTCAACATTTCTCATTCAGTGTTGATTGTTGACAACTCATGAGCACAATCGGTACAACAACAAAATACTCCATCCAGAACCACTTTCTATATCGGCTGGGAGAAAGTTCTTGGTTCGAACATCGTTTTAGCTATTCCACAGGCTGCCATAACATGGTTAATTCATTCAAGGCCGTTCCTGATATTTGATGGGCCCTAGGCGAACTTTAAATCGAACTATATTTTGGGGACCTCAAATTTCAAATTTTTATTTTTATAAAAATTAAAGTATCACCACTTCGCAATGAAGTACTAATCTGTTTACTTAAAATTTTAAAAATACAACATAACTATATCAACGCTAACAATAATGTAGTAACATATATAAAATAAATTAAACGACGATAGCATCTTTCTCCAAATCAAGAAAAAATATTTCTCCTTACATTTCTTGACGCAAATTTATCGACAATTAAATCTATATCAATAGAGCTCCACATGTTCTTCTCAATAGATAAAATAGCAAGGCCGTTCAATATTTCATATAAAAGCTTTACGAAAAAATATTTATCCTTCCTCTGTCACAATTTTTTTTACAAAAGCTTTACATTTTGTAGAGTATTTATTTGAGCCTTTTTATTTCATAAAGGCCATATATATAAGCACAAAATTTGGGGCCCTCTCCTTTTGGGGGCCCTAGGCCTGTGCACCTCTGCACCCCTCTCAGAACCGGCCCTGAATTCATTCACCAGTTGGTGAACTAAAAAAACAAACACCGCTAATGATTTTTTTTCTTAATTTTCAATAGAAAAAACAAATCCGAGTCTTAAGAGGACCTTGTTACTTAGAATTTGGTTCCCTATATATAGTTGAGTTAAAAGAGTTATTAATTTCAAAAAGAACAAAGAGTTGTATATTTTCTTCAACCCTGCCTCTTTTCACGACCTTTTGTTTTGGCTTCTCAATTTTATTCTGTCCCTGGTAGGTTTATTAAAGCAACATGAGTTGTCAATCGAAACTCAACTATACCAATCCTTGTCCAACCCTTCAACGGTGTTGCAATTCTCGGTCGTCACCAGCCTGCAGTGTTTACTTTCCGTTTGAGTTATTCATTGACATACTTGAAAGGCTGCCACTGAGGTCACTGCTACGCTTCCGCTGCGTGTGTAAAGGTTGGTACAATCTAATCACAAGTCCCAAGTTCATATATTCTCACCTGAAACGTTCCAAGCAATCTGATTTTAATTACATACTTATCATTCGTACGTTGCATTCTTACTTGTGTTATCCTGATTTTTTTGTCGATTATGCAAACAAGAAAGAATTATCATCTCTTCTCAACACTCGTTCTTATAACGTAAGTTTGCTCCCTGATGAATTTGGCCCTCCTTTGGTTGAAAAGTCTAGTGAGCCCGGAAAGCAACTTCTTTGGCGGTCGAGTGAAGTGCTTGGCGATTGTGATGGTCTTCTATGCATGTTTAATGTTTTAGACTATAACAAGTTGGCTTTATGCAATCCCATCACTGGCGATTTTCGTATTCTACCCCCATCTGATGGTAAGTACTTGCATTTTCAGAGAGCTGGAGTCAGTGTCGGCTTTGGTTTTGATCGTTCAAACGACGATTACAAGGTCGTTCATGTACATAGTCCAATGTTTGATGGCACCTCAAAATATGAAAACAATGTAGAAGACGAATCTGAAGACGAGCAGGTCACATATGACGGTGATGCTTTGGCTGAGTTTAAGATCAAAGTGTACAGTATGCGAACCAATGTGTGGAGGACTTTAATTGTGCCGCACGATTCAATTACATATTCAGCTTTTTTTACAAATATGGGCGTTTTCTTCAATGATACTTTACACTTTCCCATGATCATATACAATGAGGATGCACCTTGTATTCTTACCTTTCACCTTCCAAGTGAACGAGTTGGTTCTCTTCCCATGCCAAAATCTCCGATTATAATGAAGACTCATTTTCGTCTGAAAACTTTAGGTGGTTGTTTATGTCTGGTTACAAGTGAAGAGATATGGATCATGAAAAAATACGGCGAGGCCGACTCTTGGACAAAATTGTTATCTACCGAGGGTGACAGTAAATCGTTCGTTAGTCTTTCCCAGAGCCCCCAGCCAATTGCTCATTGTTCTGCAAAGAGAGGAGAAGATTTTCTAATCTTAAACGATTTTGACAATGACAACCAACTCTGGATGTACGACTCTAACAAAGGTTCCCTTGAGCAACTTACAATTCCTAATATGGTTACAAAGTCATACCCACTGCTATTTGTCGGGAGTCTTGTTCGGATTCCTGATCTAGATTTGAATAAACAAAATCAGGAAGTAGAACGCCTGTCTCGGAAAAGAAGGAGATCATCAAGACGGAGAAGGGTCGCCCAGAAAAAGAGGACGAAGATAGAGCTCAGAGAAATTTGAAGTAACACGGTTCATTGTTGTTTCTTTCGGGAGGTCAAAGGTGCCATTTGAGCTATTCCACAATAACAAAACAAAACACAGATAAGCACTGGAATAAAGACGGCACTCAAAAAACAGTCAGTACTTTGCAGAATCATATAACTTCAGCGCAGCTTCAAACTGCAGAGCCCGATCCGAGTTCAGCAGTTCAGCTACGTACATCTTCAAGCAACGTACCAGACTACCAGTAGTTTCCTCATGAGGTACTAGCTAGTACTCTAGCACTGTGCTATTGCCTTGCGAATTTTAATTCGAATTGAATGCTACATTTAGGTACTACTTACTAGTAATCACCAAAAGAACACTTGCCATCATCAAAATGGAGGAACCTGGTATTGTCCCCAACCACAATTTCCCGCTCAACAATCTGACTAATTTTAATTCGAATTGAATGCTAAGATATGCCCAAAACAGAGAATATGACCCAAAAAGGAGCTTTTGCGAGACCTCCGTCCAGAGTTATACGAAACGGTAGATAGAAGATCCCGATCCCAATGCATTAATCCGACAAATTAAATAGCATGAACCTCAAAAGAATGTCAATCACCTTATTGTTATCGTACTCTATAGTGCACAAACACTGTGATGTCTGTTGGATTAGAGAATAGAGATTCTCTGTCAATACACAGTGGCGACGTTTCCCGTTATTATTGATACATATGCCTGTTTGAATGTTTTTTTTCCCTGAACCTCATGTACTAGAATGTTAATGAATCAAGTTTCAGATCAAAATTGTGCCCGAGTTCTGTGCAAGTATAAATCATAGTCACAAAGTTGCTTAATGAATATATTGCTCAACTTCCAAAGGGTGAACTTTCTTTCTGCATCAGACAAATGACATTATTGAATAAAAAGAATTCTACACAGGATATAATTTACACTCTCATTCTACACAACTACACAAGCCTTGGTAACACACCGGAATACTCATGCCTAACGAACGTGTAAATATAAAATGTTAAAGCAATAAAAAAAAAGATTAAAGTCTTCAACTTCGATCTAGCGTCCTACAGGAGGAAGAAGGCTATAGCAAACACTGGGGAAACATGGAGCAAAGTTAAGTGTGATTTTGCAGCATCAGATGTACGCGTTTGGTTACGGTAAGGGCGATAAATTGGACGTGTATATCTCGATCGCTTCTTCATAATAGCAAGTGTTTGAGGATGAATCACAAAGCTATTAGCATCATTAGCTTGCTTACTCTTGTCTGTTAATTCATGTTCCGAGATGTTGCCATCATTAGATGCTGATGATGTGCTCACTAATAACATCAAGCTCAGCAAGATGACCAAACATCCACGTTGAAAAAGCGATGACATGTTTGTCTAGCTAGCTACTTCGGTGTGTATTCTGTCTCAAGTACGTTTTTGCACTATTTGGGATGAGTTATATTAGAAAATAGCTGGATAATTTGAGTTGTTTGAAGAAGATCACAGAGAGTAGGGTGCATATATAGAGTAGTTGCCTTGAAGTAGTTATAACCTGGTGACTGATCAGCTGACAACTTTGAAGGCGCCTTGCCTAGTTGCCTATATTTGGTTGACTGGGTATAGATGGCTATTCACGACAAGTATTCTTTTCCATTACAAGGAAACTATATTTATATTGTAACCACTCCATTTAAGTTTTATATTATTTCAAGTTGTTCTTCACGCTTTAATTTGTGTGTAATACTCTATCCAACTTGTGTTAAGACATAATTCAACCGTAGTCAGCGGATAGGACTCAGTACGTTAATTGGTCAAACTCGTTTGGTCAAACTCGTGTACTCAATTGGTGATTGCACGGTCTTTTGAAACACACCTTTATTGTCCATCGTGGGTGTTTGAAATAAACAAATACTCGTATAATTGAGCTCATTAGCTTTTTGGTTACACCGTCCCAATTGGAGCTGGGCATCGTGGGTGTTTGTCAATCCCTTGAGCAATTTATCCTAAAATCATTACTGCCATCCAGATATAAATCATATAATCAAGATCAGATGACGCTGTCCCCTACCCTTATGTTGATGCTGTGGAATTTGTGCAGCTAGCAAAAACAAGATCTCTTGCCAAACAGTTTGAAGGATATTTACCTAAAGGCGCGAAATTGGTGGTCTTGTGATTAGTGTCTTAGCATAGTTACTATTTTCCGTTTTTTAATTGATGGCATGATTACTGTTCCCTTTCGACTCCAACCGAGAACTACTGGTAAAGTTATCTGTAAAATTCTTTGTGAACCGAGATGCAATAGTGCGTTACGTACACACTCCTATTATACAATGAGTTTTTAACAAAGTTGTTATAGTGACACCTATAGTCCTATACTATTTCTTAAATTACCTTAGGGCTGCCATAGAAAAAACACCTATACTACTATATTTTCATTAATATACGTAGTACTAAAGAAGAGAGAGTTGCTCTATTGGTAGAGAGCACACCTTCAACCCTTAAGGTTGGGGGCTCGATTCTTACTGGCCTCAGTGCCTCTCTTTAAACCAAAAAAAAAAAAAAATACGTAGTACCAATTTTAAATTAGCTTCATAGAAAAGTAAGATAGTTGTTTGAATAAATTAGATATTGCACTAACGTATCAACACTTTGCCTTTTGACCTTTTGTAGTTTTTTTTTTGTTTCAAAAAATGAGGTCTCTATAAAAAAAATCCCAACTTGAATATTGAATTTATTAGGTCTATCGACAACTTAATTAGTTCAAAAATTTGAATAACTCTGCTGGTGATTTCTGTTGTTTACACTTAGGTGAGATGTATATTCTTTTAATTTCTAAAAATTTGTGTGAACTCGTCTTATATAAGATATATGTGATTACTAGTGACTAATGAGGGGTTACGAATAACTAACAACGAGTTATTAATCAACCTTATTTGTCATTAATAACCATGTCTCATATAGAAAACAGGTTCACACAAGTTTTAATTTTGTGCTTTTTATTTGGGTTTTTAGCTTTAATTTGTAAACATGTATACAACTATGACAATTTTATTTTCTTTATTTACCTTACTGAAATTTCGTCCCTTACTTGGTACATGAGAAAACAAACGGATAATAAGTTTTTTATTTTTTGATTTTTTTATTAGGGGGCAAGGTCAATATTTATGACCATGACTAAACAAATTATATTGACTTAACAACACCACTTAAAATTTTATGGCAAAATTGTTGCAACACCCCTAATAAGATTCTGACTTTGTATCAACACCCCAAATAAGTCAATATTAGTTAGAACACCCCAATAAACCCAAAAAGTGTTGTTTAGACACCCCAAATTTCAATTTTCCGCCAAAAGCCACGGTGCTCTTCCCATTTTACCCATAAGTGGTTCCACGCGCACAATAAGGAGATTTTTAATTATCTCACATTTTCCCCTCCAAAAACACAACTCCCCCCAAACAAGACCATTGATGCTTCATCCCCTACAGATTGCATTCTCTCTCCTCACTCTCTTTCCTTACTCAAATGTTGTTCCCCTCCTTCTCAATATTTTGTTCTCCATTTCATATTATAATTAATTTTAGGATTTACTTGGGGTTAAATATTCATTTCCATCTACAATTAAAAAGTCTCAATTCAAATTTTTCTTACTTTCGGCTTTTATGCATTAAATACATTTGCAATTTTCTCTTTTCAGCTGAACTACTAAATAATGACCACTATATAAAGTAGGGAGCATTATAGTTTAAATAAATGCCCAATTCGATTTCAAAATTAGGGGTTTGATGTACACAAACTTCACATGCACATAAGTACCTACATGCATTTTAGAAGTTGTAAACCAATGTGTATTTAGAGTTAAAATTCTGATTAGCTTAGTTTTACACTTAACAATCTTAATCCACACTCCACCCATTATTATGGTAAATAATGACATCTATATTAAGGACATTTCATTTACTTGAGATTTGGGCTTTGCTATATTTTCAATTTAGATGCAAACATGGAGGGGAGAATGGTTGAAGTGTCAAATCTGTCAATGGTGTCTG
>ONZK01003506.1:65108-77392 GCA_900322385.1 Pharnaceum exiguum
TTTTTTTTTTTGAGAGGACTACCGTCTACGTATTTACCATTAGATGAAAACCTTGTGGTAAAAGTTGAGAATATTTGGGTCTTCCTCATGTTAGGGTGACTATTTGGTTTGGTCAACACACAGCAGACCTATCTTTTTGTAGGCATCTTATAAAGATCCAAGACAATAAGAGCCAACTAGTACAATCAAAGATTTTTTTTTTAAAAAAATAATAAAATAGAACAAAAAATAACTAGCTCACTTGTTATCTGAGTGGTAATTTGAGTTTTAGACGGTAATAATATTGCAAGGATTGGAACTATAGGATCCAAGTTGGGGCTGGTATGAATTGAAACAAGAAGTCGAAGCCACCACTGGCAGAGAAACACAGGAAAAGAAAGGGAAAAGTAAGGAGCATAATCAGTGCATGCATGACAAATTTAATACGAGTATTGGATAAAAAGACATTGCAAAGTTTAGTATATGACAAGTGAATACATAATCAACTTTTTGTAGGTATCATCCCAAACATGACACATGAACCAGCCATGCTTGACAGCAAAATCCATGGCGTTATGTTACCACTTCTAATCAAAAATATTGCAAGAACATCCCAAAAAAATTGAACCACTACTATGACATTTGGAGCAAAATATACAAAGTAAAAATGAGACCTGCTCCTCATTGCTCCTATTTATCATATATAGTAATACAAGGTGCTCACCTCAGGAAAAAGGGAGAAAATGTGAACGAACCCAAAACAAATGAAAGAGGGGAAAATGTCGCGAGAAGTGTGGCTACATCGAATTCCAAGTACTACTCATTGTGTAGGGGATGTTCGGGTTCAAATGACGCCCTTGCATGCATCAACATCGGCGGCCTGTGCTTCCAGTAGCCCTTGTCCGGAAGGGCTCGAGCTCACAACTTCCAATGCTGCGTCAAATATTGGTTGGCGGAAAAATTCATCTTCCACCTTCTTCAAGACATCCTTCACCACACCAAAGCTCAGCCCTCCAACCAAAATTAACCTACCCATAATTACTCCAAAATTGCTTGGTGCCTTGGGAAGATCAATACCGATGTCATCCATCATAGACCCATACAACAAGCATCCAGTTCCAATGTCCTTTGCTGTGAATACCTGCTTAGCAAGCAAATACTCCAACAGATTTGCAACAGGCTCAACAAAAGGTGGATTCTTTTCTAATCCTAAATTAATTGCTTCCTTAACCAGCTCGCTGTGATATGTAGGTGCTTTGAGATCCTGAATACACAAAAGTGCCTCGTCCAGCATCCGGACACTGAAGTATTCTTCAAGGAGAGAGATTGTTTTCTTCTTGAGTACTTCAGGCTTTACAAGAGTAGCAACGGCAACCGGCTCTACTACAGGAGCTGCAGCTGGAGATGGGGCAGGCTTTGCCCACTCCATACCAGACCCACCACTTGTTTGAAGAATAGGCTGTGTAGGACCCTGTAAAAGGGGAGACTTGCCACTAAATGGAGTACTCCCTTGGGGTAAGAACTTCGAGTTAAATGTCTGTTTCCCGATCAATGGGGACTGAACACGACCACCTAGTCCCGCATTCATATCAAAGCCCTTTGACATAGACCGGCTCCGGGGAACTTCCCAGTTGTCATTGTCCGTAGCAGGCATTGCTGGCGTACCTGGCCCACCTGGCATCCTGCTTCCTGGCATCCCAGGCATCATAGCCCCTGGCATTCCAGGCATCATACCCCCGGTGCCAGGTCGGAACCCTCCAGGGCTCATATTACCTTGAACCCCGGGTGTACGATGATTTCGCATATTTGCTGTGGCACCTCGAGGCAACCCGAGGTTTGCCTCGGCATCAGAATGAATTTCACCAATGGTCTTGGCTTTGATCTACAAATCAAAATCAAGAGATGGAAGTCACAAGCCATATTCTATTTACCAAGAAAATGAATAAAGAATTCAGGGACAATATTCTAACGGCTTTGATCTACAAATCAAAATCAAGAGATGGAAATCACAGGCCACATTCAATTTACCAAGAAACTGAATAAAGAATTCAGGGACAATATTCTAACCTCTTCCCGCCTAGGAACCCAGTTGTTAGATCGCAGATCAAGAACATCACGGACCATGAACCGCAGTCGAGGAGCCAGTTGAGAATTCGAGCCAAGTTCTTTCAGCCGTTGGAAGTAAACATCGTTGACTCGCCGTGACTTGAGATTCTCATCGAGCTGCTTACCAATAGTTTTGAAAAAATGGCAAATGGCCTCGACATTTTCCTCTTCTGGGCAGCTCTTATTGTCAGGACCTAACAGTTCCTGCGTCAGACCCACACAAAAAAAAATCATGTGTCAAGCCATATTCGAAACAAAGAAAGCTCCAGCATTTAACAGCATAAAGAAAAGATGTATATACCTGCACAATATGATGAACAATCCTTTCAGGGACCATTCTTTGCTTCAGAAGTTCACCAATAAGACGTATATTCCCAAGAGTACGGATTTTGATCAATCTTTCTTTATCTCGGCGTTCAGCCTCTTGGCCAGGGCCTGACAACTGTCTTGCTTCAGCTCTCAATTTGTCTGCACCTTCAAAAGCTTCCTGACAGTTGTTCAGGAGAACACGCTTCAAATTAACTTCTCTTTCCCCCTCTTTCTCCGGTGGGAATGGAGGAAGCTTCTCATTAAGATCAAAGCAAAGTTGCGCATACATTTCGCAAAATGTAGGTTCCAGAACAGCTTTGTCAAATATCAGTAATATAACTCCCTGAAGAAAACAAGTTTAGGAGAGTCAAATTTCGGAAATGTCTGCAGATATCTTCAAGGAACAAATTTACAAGGAGGACAACCTTCAGTATGTCAGCCGATGTGATACCGGAATCCATTAGTTGACCCTTGAGGAGATCATATTTCTCAGGTGTGAGCTTGTTCAAAATACTGCATTTGCAGGAAGTAACACGTCATCAGATACACATTCACACTACGACCACGGCTATATAGTGCTAATATTTGGGAAACCTAATACTCAGTTAACCCGAGTCCTAACGAACACTAGAACAATAGATAACCGTTTCACAAACACATGGAGGAAATAAGCACCCACCCCCTCTGATTCAAAATCATGTAAATCTAGAGTTCAAAAAGGGTATAATGGCTGGAAACAAAAAAATGTGAAAACAAATCACCAAAAATCCTCAAAATCTTAATATACATAGCAACAGTTTGGATTTCAACTCCTAAAGATATAAGGAGACAAGTGCAAATTATAAACAATACCCTTTCACAGTCTTCAAGACCCGATCCTTGTCAGAAAGGTTCCCTTTTCGGACAGACCATGGGACTTCAGCTTTAACCAGGGAAGGAGCGGGACCCTGGTCACAGAGAATAACCAAAATTAGCCTTCACAAGAAATAAATCAGAATGCCACAACTTTCTCAAGTAAGGACTTAACCTAAGGTGGGAACTCAGCACTACTAAATAATAACAACTAAAATGACAGATGTCTTAGATTGGAATATAAAGGCAAACAAAAAATCAGCATCAAACAAGACTGAAACCCAAGTACCCAACTAAGGTAATTAGCTGCCACACATAATGTAAGAAACAAAAATGGTAACGTACTAAACTAAAGCACAGTAAAACAACAGAAAATTACCCCTTGGTTTGATGAATTCTGAGATCTAGTAAACTTTGAGTTTGACTGGTCTTGGCGACTAGCATTCTGATTTTTTGAATCCCGGGCTGAATCCCATCTCTCATCTTTGGGAGAAGAGGTTGGAGCAGGTCGCATGCGCCAATCACGATTATCAGGCTCAGCGTACCGGGCAGCTGGTTGACTTGGAGGCTAACCAAAACACAATGCATTTAAAGTTTCAGAACATGGAAGAAAGAATTCTTTTTTAAAGAGAATGTATTCAGTCATTTAGTATTCTTACATTGACTTCAGCACGGTTCCAGTTCTGCTCCTCACCATTCACTTCAACATCAATTTCCCGCTTAACTTTCAAGATATCTTCGGGAACAGAAGTCACCTTTATGGGAATAAAATGCAAGACAATGTTACCAACAAGCTTTATGGGAATAATGCAAGACGATGTTACCAACAAGCAAAACAAACAGGACTAATAGCTGATCACTTGATCACAAATACTACATCATCGACTACCTCATCATATGCTTTAGTTAATTCCCTTCTCCGACAGAATAGTAGAATACACAAATATTTTCCAGAACTACCATAAAAAATAGCAAGTAAACCATATGCAATTCATCGACCTATGATGAATGTTTAATATCAATTCTGAACAATCTCAAGCATCTCAAAATAAACTTTTACCAAAATTACCTGTTGGAGTTGCAACAGTTGTTCGCGAGAGTAACGGACACGTTCACGGTTATCAAAGCGAGCATCTCCAAACTACACAACAAAAAATCTAGATAAGCCTTTCAGCAATGTTGAAGAATAAGCATCATAGAAACCACAATATCTTGTTGGAAACAGAATCGCATACAACAACTGACACCATCAAACACAAGCATACAAGTAAACTAGCAAGACTTCGAACACACAAAAACCCTAGGGCAAAAAACAAGGACAACCAACAATAACACATGTAGCAAGGAATCAAGGAGTTTGAGTTTCAACAGAAGCCCTCGAGTGCAACAAAGGCAGGAGCTCAACAATTCCCATATCAATTTAGCTTAAATAAATACATGTTAGTAGGTTTCTTTATGGGCAAAACAAACTCACTCCTTGCCCACCTAAAGCCTACTACTAGGTATTAATTTCCGTCCCTATTTACGACAAGCAGCAGTACATAAGCAGCCTGCCAAGAATTAGGACGTTACTCATCAAGCATCTAACTAATTCATCCACCACACATAACCAAACAGAACATAAGCACAATCAAACAACACCAAAAAAGCAAAACTCTCCAATATTGACATTGACATGCAACACAACTACCCAAACCACAATTCCTTAACACCAAACCAATCAATCAAGTTAAAAATTACACCTTTTAACCTATAAGTTCTGATCAAATTACAATTCACAGCATAAAACATTAAGTTCAACACAACAATAACAAAAAAACATAATAAACATCCAAATTTAAATATTTTTTTCTAATAAGAACTTCAATATCACAAGGATCAAATTCAAGCTTACAACCACAACAACAAAAAATTAAAAAATATTCTCAAAATCCCAAAAAGAACAAAACATACCCAACAAAAAACAGCATACCCAGATCGAAAAAAAAGATACCCAGATGAAAAAACCAAAAATTAAAAATACCCAGATCGAAAAAACAGCTAAAAACCAACAGATCTATCAAAAAAGATCAAAACTTTACATAAAATAAAAAAGGCTAAAAAAACAACCTTAAGAGAGAGATGAGAGGAAGTAGAATTAGAAGAAGGAGCAGCAGAGGAGTTGGATGATGAGTCAGCAGAAGAAGCAGCAGCAAATCTAGCGCCGAGAAACCTGGGCCCACGACTTGCACCACTACCACCACCACCACCACCTGGTCTCAAGCTAATAACAGTCTGGTCTGCCGGCATAATATTGATAATATTAACTTAGTAGGCTTTTGGAGAGAGAGTGGAGTAGAGGAGGGTAAAGGAGGCTGGTGTTGTGTTGTGTTTTGTTTTGTTGTCTCTCTCTAGAAAAGAGAAGAGAGGAGGAGATGGGGTTGTGAGGCTGCCTGTTGATGGGAAATAAAGGCAGAAGAATTGAACAAGGGTAACGAAAACCCTTCTGTTTTTCTTCTGTCTGTGCACTGTTTTCTTTTTCCTTTTTTTTTTTTAAAATAACATTTGTTGTATTTGTTTGTTTTTTTAAAAATAGTTTTGTTTGTCATTGTGAGGTGTTTATATAGTGGAGTAAAGAATGAATGAATGTGATACGATGGTGATTAGGTATTTTTAATGAAAGGAGATATTTGTTTCCTTTATTTGTTAGTACAGGGTTATTATTGCATTACCATTGCATTGTTTTTTTTGTTATTAAAAAGAGCATTGCTTTGATTTTTGTTTTGTGTTTTCAATTTTCAAATGTAGTTTGTGAGTAACGTCACTGACTTCTGTATTATGTTTTCCTAATAGCCATGTTTGTCATATAGATTCTACTTGTGTTAATCCGTTTCATATATGAGATGTGCTCATTATTGATAAAAATGTTACTTAATAACCCCTCGTTAGTTATTAGTGATAATGTTTCATCTATAAAACGGATTCACATAATTTTTTCATGTTATCATATTGTCTTTCTCATAAATAGTTCACTTTATTTTCATAATATAAAACTAGCCTCTATGCTACCAGTGTTTTTTTGAATTTGTAATTTAAAGTTGAAGTATTCACGAGGGTCAACTAGAAGATGGTTTACATTGGCAATCACTAGTTAGCATTAGATATTGACTTGCATTCTGCTTTCAAAATCAAACAATTTAGCAAAGTTGTCTACAGAAACTGCCCCTAAAAATAAAAGGAAAAAAACTAATCACCATCATGTAAGACACCACCCAAAATACATTTACTCATTCCATTTTTTACCCCTCCCTATACATACACTATCGATGGATCATTAATTAACTTTTTTTGGCATTAATGATACATGTCTCATATATGAAACGAGTTTATACAAGTTTTTGTATTATCGGCCCTTATTCCGAGGGAAATAATGCCCTAAGTAAGAAAGAAAGAAACTGAAACACTTTTAGAACCAAGAAGTATTTACAGGAGGGAACCCAATGAATCTGGCCCATGCACATTATTCCGAGCCAAGAGCGAATCCATTTTTTGAGAAAAGTGCCTTGGATCGAGGCATAACCCTATCAAAGGGCAAGGGTACCGTCCAGTTTGGACGACGGGGTACAACCGGATCACGGGGCACCCTCCCACAAACAACTATGCGATTCTAAACAAAACACACTACTTTGGCACCTACAACGAACAATGGTGCCATTTATTCAAATAAAAAATAAAAGGACTTGAACCAAAGTAGAAGATCCAACAAAAGCAGACGACGTTGATCTTTTATCTTCTGCTAATTACGTTCACGCGCTTCCATGTGCATTTGGTATTACTTCTTCCCCTCGTGGCTCATGGTGTTGATGAGACTTTGATGAAGAAAGTATCAACCGAGAGTAGGAAAATCACATGAAGGCGTTAAGGGGCATCAGATTGTATTTGCGTTTGTGGCGGTTGGTCTTTTGTAGGATTTAGTCGGATTGTTACAAAGTGGGTAAGGTGAGAGTTAGTAAGGAAAATGGTTGTTTCCAACCCTAATTAGCAAGCAGAGACTCACATTTTTTTTTGTTTTAAGTAAAGACTCGCATTGACATAGCCTCATAGGTGCCATTCGAATCAAATTCAATTGATATTAACTTAATGTGGTAATACTTTACACTGAACTTGATATGAATGTTGCTAAACCTAATATTACTATGTTGGAATTGATATTCATGTTCATAAACTTGATATAGAACTTCAGTACCTATTTTTCACTATTTCAATTTGATATTACCACATTTGATCTTAATATTATCATATTTATACTTGATATAAAATCTGTTGAACTTGATATTTCGTAAAAAAGCAATTTACACCAAAAATCAATAATGAGGAAGTGACTCCTATGAGGAACCACATGATAATTGCTATCTGCTGGCAATTGTAGAAGGCGAATTGCTCGAACTACTCATATTTGGGTTGGGTTGCAATCTCGTTTAGTCGTGTCTAGTTCATTTTTGGCCCAATCCAAATATCCAATAAAACTAGATTCTGATTATAGATTCAGGGCATGTTTAACCCTTGTACTCATTAGGGTATAAGAAAACTGACACATAATAAAAATTTGGTTTAAACTATAGTTTTACTTTCTACTTTATTAGTTAAACTCAATTAATATTTAACAACAAATGATTTTTTTAAAAAGAAAATTCATGTGGATCCCATGTATTTAGGGCAACCTTATTCCTGAAACTTTGGTGAGTTGCAAGTGAGTTGCAACCACAGTTGCAGGGATAATGTTGTTGCAACTTTAAATACCTCACCTTGCAACTTTCTCTTTCTTCTACATTAAATTTTTATTCATTATTTTATTTTATTTCTTTTCAAAATTATAACATCTAAGCTTTTTTATAAAAATAGAATAATTGGAAATTAGAATACATAATAAATGTGCACAAGTTTAAAGGAGTTGTAACAAAGTTGTAGGGATAATGTGGAAGTGGAAATAGAGTTGCAAGCTGATGTGGCATGCATTAAAATTTATGTATAGTTGCAAGTAAGTTGTAGGGATAAACTTGCCCTTAGTTAATTGTGAATACAAAGGTGAGTATGTGGATTTTAACACTCACATTTATACTTTTATATAGTGGGTCCCATATATAGGTATTATATTTCAGTTTAAAGGTTATACCCTTCTTTAAACATGCCTTCATAGTGTGACCAACCTTCTAAAACTAACCGCATCAATTCACTGAACTTGAGGAGACACAAAGGGATACTTGTCGAGAAACAGTAAAGCGAAGCAAAGCAGTCACCTTGCTGTACCTTTCTGTATTGCAGTATTCATACCAACAAACCTCAAACACGTCGAACATTCAGACGTACGTAACTCGTAGGATATTCAGCACATAACTACATACGTACCAACAAAACACCAACTTTCACCGCTTCCCACCTCCTGGCATCCCTCTCTCGAACCTTCACAACTCTTCTCACCGCATATCCACTCTCTTTTATCTCCTTATATAAACACCTATCAGCTCGGTCATATGCACACATGTTTCGTAGTAATAAGTACACATTGCGCTAATATACTCAAGCTAAGTACACATATATACGTCGTCATAATAGTGTATCAACTCAAAAACGAGCTAGCTAGCTTAAGCAACTAAGAATAATCAAAAAATGGCAAAAGCAAGTGAGGGAGGAAAAGCCATAGGCATAGACCTAGGAACAACGTACAGTTGCGTAGGGGTATGGCAAAACGACCGTGTAGAGATCATCCCAAATGACCAAGGAAACCGTACAACCCCTTCCTACGTTGCGTTCACCGATACCGAAAGGCTTATTGGTGACGCAGCCAAGAACCAGGTGGCTATGAACCCTGAAAACACTGTCTTTGACGCTAAGCGGCTTATCGGAAGGCGGGTTTCGGACCCTTCGGTGCAGTCTGACATGAAGCTCTGGCCCTTCAAGGTCGTCTCTGGGCCTGCCGAAAAGCCCATGATCGTTGTGAGGTTTAAGGGTGAGGAAAAGAAGTTTGCTGCTGAGGAGATTTCTTCCATGGTGTTGGTTAAGATGAGGGAGGTTGCTGAGGAGTTTCTTGGGGTGGCTATTAAGAACGCTGTTGTTACTGTTCCTGCTTACTTCAATGATTCTCAGAGACAGGTAAATGTTAACTTAGTGCCTGATTTAAATTACCCGTGCTTAATTTATACTTGTTAATATGGGACTAATTAGCTAGACCGATCGATTAGATTGATTATTTTGTAAAAATGTTTGTTTCAATTTCATTACCAAGTAATGATCACATTTGGGCAGTTACATTTTATTGACTGTCAAACCTTATTAGTTGTACACTTGTACTTGTTCCGATGTTCCCCTGAGTATTTGCCGAGAAATACGTAACACTTTAGTCGCCATTAATAACTATACATAATTTCAATATTTCATGGTACCATGGATTAACAATCTTTAATTAAAATGCTCATTTGATGATTAATTTGTTTGCAGGCAACAAAGGATGCAGGGGCAATAGCAGGCCTAAATGTGATGAGAATAATAAACGAACCTACAGCCGCAGCCATAGCCTACGGCTTAGACAAGAAAGCAGCTAGCACGGGTGAAAAGAACATCCTAATCTTCGATCTTGGTGGAGGCACATTCGATGTGTCTCTTCTCACAATCGAAGAGGGCATTTTTGAGGTCAAGGCAACTGCAGGGGACACTCATTTAGGTGGAGAAGACTTTGACAACCGTATGGTTAATCATTTTGTTTCAGAGTTCCGTCGCAAGCACAAGAAGGACATCAGTGGAAATGCGCGTGCTCTAAGGAGGTTAAGGACTGCCTGCGAGCGTGCCAAGCGGTCGCTTTCTTCTTCCACTCAGACCACCATAGAGATCGATTCGTTGTACGAGGGTGTGGACTTCTATGCCACGATCACAAGGGCAAGGTTTGAGGAGCTCAACATGGACTTGTTTAGGAAGTGTATGGAGCCTGTGGAGAAGTGTATACGGGATGCTAAGGTTGACAAGAGTGCAGTTGATGAGGTAATTATAGTGTACATATGTCAATTGATCAATTAGGCGTTCTTCAATTTATGTGATTTGATGATTACTGAACACTTCAGTGTTAGCTATGACAAATTTCAGTCTATGAGTACTAATGGAAAACTCAATTCAGTGTTAGCTATGACAAATTTGTCACGAAACTATGTACCAGATAATTCGAAATTATTGGTTTGTCTAAGTTGGTGCTAATGTTCTGATTCTTTTGACACAGGTGGTACTCGTTGGAGGGTCCACAAGGATCCCGAGAGTTCAACAAATGCTACAAGATTTCTTCAATGGCAAGGAGCTGTGCAAGAGTATCAACCCGGACGAGGCAGTGGCGTATGGTGCAGCAGTTCAAGCTGCAATATTGACAGGAGAGGGGAACGAAAAGGTGCAGGACTTGTTATTGCTCGACGTGACACCATTGAGCTTGGGGCTTGAAACAGCTGGTGGAGTTATGACAGTTCTGATTCCTAGGAACACAACTATACCAACTAAGAAAGAGCAGGTCTTTTCGACATATTCTGATAATCAACCAGGAGTCTTGATTCAAGTGTATGAAGGCGAAAGGGCGAGGACAAGGGACAACAACTTGCTAGGGAAGTTTGAGCTCGCAGGAATTCCTCCAGCCCCTAGGGGTATACCACAGATTAATGTGACATTCGATATCGATGCTAACGGGATATTGAATGTAACAGCCGAGGATAAGACTGCAGGTGTAAAGAACAAGATTACTATCACAAATGACAAGGGAAGATTGAGCAAGGAGGAGATTGAGAGGATGGTGAAGGAAGCTGAGAAGTACAAGGCCGAGGATGAAGATGTGAAGAAGAAGGTGGACGCAAAGAATGGCCTAGAGAACTATGCGTACAATATGAGGAACACAATCAGGGATGAAAAATTCAAGAGTAAGTTGGGTCAAGAGGATAGGGAGAAGATTGAGAAGGCGGTCGAGGGGACGCTTGAGTGGGTGGAGGCTAACCAGCTGGCTGAGGTAGATGAATTTGAGTTTAAGCAGAAGGAGCTCGAGGAGGTTTGTAACCCCATCATCGCGAGAATGTATCAAGAGGCTGGTGGTGCCGCGGCTGGTGGTGGTGCTGATGATGGCGGGATGGGTGATGGCGGTATGGGAGATGGATCTAATGGTGGAGGAAGGTCTGGCCCCAAGATAGAGGAGGTGGACTGAGCTGAGATGATTGTACTGTTGGAGTTGGTCTTCAGACTTGGTTCTTGCGTGTTCTCTGTTTTGCTCTGTCTCTGAGTTGGTATTTTGTGTTGCTTAGTACATGTAATTTGGAGTACTTGCTAGCTTTGTGTTGTTTGGTGTAGTAGTTAGGCTCCAAGCTCTTTTTCCTTTTCCTTTGCGCTTATTTCTCTGGATTTACTGTCTCTTGTTTGGTGTACTACAGTAGTATGCTGTACAAATTGGCTATGTAGACATGTAGTCATGCACTGAAGTTTGAGGTTTGAACTACCACTCGACCAGTATGCATGTGTCATGTCAGTATGTCACCATATGTCTCTTTGTTTGGCAACCGCTGAGGCAGTATAGTTTAGTTTGGAGCGGTTTGAACACTTGTTTAAGATCTTCCTCCAGGCTCAGACTCCAGGCTATGATGCAAAATTGTGATTTTTTCTTTTTGATAAAAATGATGCAGATATGGCCAATTGGATACTTAAAAAATATTTGTCATTCTTAAAAAATGTAGTCTTTTCTTTAGAAAAAGGTATATTTTTGTCATTACATTTACTGATTTACATCCTAGGTGAAGTCATGAACTCATGATGCAACTTTCATCAAAATTGGTGGATAGAGGCCATAGAGCATCTTAAATGGTGCAGCTATATTTTTCTTCATTTTTTTTTTAATTTCATTTGTTCAAATCGTCAGCCTCAACTAGGAAAAAAAAAAAGTAAATTTAAAAGAACTTAATTTTCTGATGTTAAAATAAAGGATATTTTCCATTTTGGTGCCCTGAGGTTTGGGCTAATTATGAATTGGTGTCCCGAGGTTTCGATATTGA
>ONZK01003506.1:78480-90668 GCA_900322385.1 Pharnaceum exiguum
TTTTTAACAGTCAAACATCCAACTTAACGGTCAGGTCACTAAAACGCTAACGGAACCAAACCTCAGGTCACCAAAATGACAATATCGAAACCTCGGGACACCAATTCATAATTAGCCTAAACCTCAGGGCACCAAAATGGAAAATATCCTAAAATAAAACTTGGCAAAATCTGAGTTTATCACTAGGTCATTTCGTTCAACAAGATTAAATGCTGAGTCCAAAATTCAATTACAATACAAGTATACAACCATCCCCAAAGTGAAAATATCACTTCAGTTAATTTCAAGTGGACTTGAAACATCCTTAACTGGTGACAGTTCGCTATATAAGACTTGAATTGGTCTAACTTTTACTGAGTTAACTAACTTTCACTGAGTTGGCCACTTTAGTTTGAAGTCGGGTTGCTCTTTAGTGACACCACTTTCACCTCACCAACTTGGTCAATAAAGACTTTGATCAGCTTTAACCTGAATTAAGTCGGAAGATTTCGAACAGAGTTAACTCAATTACCAACTCTATCTCACAATTATGCCCAATTCTAGAAGAATAAATTGAACTTTTCATTTCACTCAACTCCAATTACTTTCATCTCTCTCTTTTTTTTTTACAATCTACAATTACAATTTCAAATCAATTGTTGTCACTAGAGATATATCAGTAGAGTGAAATTCAATCCTATAAACCCATACACAAGATCCAGCAAAAAAAAAAAAGCCATTAGGAAAAAGAAAAGGAAGAAGAAGCGGGAAGAGAAGTTGATAGAATAGTACTGTAGATAGGGGCTTGTGGCACCCAAATTGACACTGGAGAGACGGATAAGGGCCATAAAATAACTACGCCTAAAATCCCCTTCCCTTCTCTTCCTTTCTCGCTCCTCCCCAAATTTCTCCCCAATAAAAATGTCTTCAAGCAGCAGTAGCATTCAACTCCTAAAACCACCACCACCACCTTTTCCCCCTTTATCAACTCTCTTCCCTCTCCGCACTAATAAATTTATATTCATTTCCACTTCTTCTACTTCTTCTTATCCACTTCTCTCGCTCTCCTCCTCCACCACCTCCTCCTCACGTGCCCAAGCCTTCTCTAGTTACAACAACAACAACAACAACAACAACAACAACAACAATAATAGAAGTAGTTACAGCAGCAAAACAACCAACTATAACAATCGCTTCAACGAAGATGACTATCGCGGCGGTGGTGATAATAACGCTAATGACGATGAAGCTCGTCTCCGTTTATCCTCCGTCCAGTAACTTAACCTTACCTTACCTTACCTTCCTTCTAATTATTTATTATCTCCCCCTCCCCCTCCCCGTCCATAATTACTTGTCCACTTGTCGGCTTAGCTGGCGTACTTACCCGATAGTTAAAATATTATTTTAGCAAGTGGATAACTAATTCTGGACGGACTTGTTATCCAGAGTTAGTTGTCCACTTGTCGGCCTAAGGCTCGAGTGAATGGACAACTAATTAAAATATTATATTGTCAAGTGGACAATTAATTATGGACGGAATATTATTACTTCCTTTTATAGTTGAACTTCAATATTGGTTTGATTGTTATTTTTTTAATTGTTATTGTTTGGATGGATTGAAATAGGGGAAATGAAGTAAGGCTAATAGATGAGAACTTGAAAATGGTTAGTTATAATTCTCCTTTTCCTATTTATTTCTGTTCTAGTTTTGGTTATGGTTTCTTGTTCCTTGTTTTGATGGTATAATGTTGTGGTATGTTGTTGGTGTAAAAAGATTGGCGTTGTGACGAAAAGCGAGGCAAGGAGAATAGCTAATGAGGTTAACCTTGATGTGGTAAGTTTCTCTTACATCCTTCCTTATCATATGCTTTCCTAAAGTCTAACACTCTTATGTACTTTATTTACTTCTTTGCTCATATCCGTATTAGCATTGAGTGTTTGCAAACTTGGTTCTTTTAGGTTGATTGTTATGGAGGAAAAATAAAGAAAGGTTAAAAGATATGTTAGTTTCATTATTGGTTCGGGGTTGGACTATTAAAGATATGTATACTTTGATCAAGTAGCCCGGCTTTGGTGTGCCACAATTGTGTAATGATTTGTGTACCATTTTAATATCAACCGTTCATGATTTGTTGATGCATTGAAAAGACATTGCATTTACAAATCACGATCGGTCGAGATTGAAGTGGTACACAGATTGATACACCATTTAGGACACCAAAGCCCTGGTTGATCAAGAGACCAGAAATGAATTGGAAAAAGGTAGTTGCCAAGTGTAAGTGTAGTAGCATCGTGGGACTATGGTTATGTGAATGCTAAATACTTTGGGGAGAAATTCATTAGTTTTGGAGTGGTTTCCGAAAGATGTTGCATTGTTCATAAAAATGTATTTGAGGAAGTCAACTAGGAATGAGAGCCGTAAATTTGTCGTTTACTCATTAGATGTCAAGGGGAGGCTTTCCATTACCTTAGATGTGGTCACACCGTCACACTTGTGAGGAGGAAGGAGGCAAGCAGAACCTGGGAGAAGAGAGTCAGGTGTTGGCCAGGAAGAGAGAGCAAGAGAGGGTTTGCCAATTATACGCCATGGAGAAGCCTGGAGTTGTACTGCATGGCGTTTAATCATTTCTTGTTACTTCCCCTTTGTTTTTTTACCCTTCCTGTCAAGTAATTTGGTATAAAGAGAGTAGTAATTGCGTGGTTCGGGGAGAAAAGAAAAAGGTCGCTGTAAGTTGAGAAGTGTAGCGTCATATTGTTTGGCACCTTTTGGCTATTACATTTACTTCTTTTTTTTTGGTTGTGAGCTTTACTTCTCGAGTTTATTCCGTACTGTATTTTGTGTCTTTTTCAAGTCTGTGACAGTTATCTTGGCCAAATTTTAGTGATAAAACTCGAGTGATTGCTTGTGTCTGGTCTCTGTTTGTATTTCTTTAGAAGATGATGTCAGTTTTATTTTTCCCTTAAGTGGACATGTCATTCTTCTTTTGAGATTAAGGCTATGTTGTTGGACATTATTTGTAGAAGGGGGAATTTGACATGGCTTGTGATTGGAGCTATGTTCAAACAATAACATTATCGTAGTGTATACGCTGGCCCATGGGAGAAGGGGAGTGTGACGCCTATAACAAATGAGATAAGAATAATTTGGATGTGTGAGGCAGTATAGTGCTAGAGTAAACAGGATCTAAGATGGAAAAACGAAGAGGTAGCTGAGGTTGTAGTAAACCTAGGCATAAGCAGATAATGAGTTGTGGAACATGGCTTCATTTGACATTTAAGAGAGGGCGATTCTCAATAGGTGTGGTTAGACAGAATACTATGCAGATGACCTTGCATGATAGCTGTGTGTTTCCCTTGTTCGTTTCTCTTATATTCCTACTCCATATTCCCTTTGTTTGTACCACCTTTTGTTTTCTTGCTTCTATGAAATTCATTTGCTTTTCCACCCTTTTCAGCGTCTTTTGTTTCCGCTTCTATGTTCTATCTTCCTTTCTCCATCTCCTACTGGTTTCTAGATGAATTGTGTGTTCTTTTTTATTTTTCTGTTCATTGCTATATATTGAAAAAACTACTGCTGTCACTTTGGACTAAATCAAAATGGCTTAATAATTCCTTTATGCTTCTTATTTTTGTGAAGTTGTGGAAAGTTAACTATCTCGGAAACACCTCTCTATACTTGCGTAGGGGGTAGGCTGTTTTCCCGATGGAGTAGGGTCAAGAGACCTTGAATGGTTGTTGCCCCTCACCCCCCAAGACCCTTAGGGAATTGGGATTACACTTTTTTGTGGTCATGATTAGAGTCTCTGTTCATCAGGAGTTGTTAAGCACCATTGAACTTTATTGTTGGTGTAGCTATGTTGTGCGGCCATATTGGATTCTCTGTTTTAATCAGCAGTTGTGAAGCACCACCGAACATTCTAAACTACTAATATTTCTTGCAGATCGTGGTTTCTCCTGATGCAGAACCCCCAGTTGCCAAAATAATGAGCTTTGAGTATGTGCCTTTGGTTCTTTTTCCCTCATTTTTGCACTTCATGTGGAGAAACTTTCACTCGTGCTAGAAATCTCAGTTACTTAAAGTCACATCTGTCAGGTTGTGTCATAATGCACTATTTGGCATTGCATATTATATGCAGCCGATTGCTGGAATCCCTGTATAAACTAGGACTGGTGTGTCCCACTGAATATCATAGTTGGCTTTCCATACATTTTGATAAAACCTGAACATACTTTAAAAAAGATTTGAGAAAAGAAATATGTGCTGGTGGGTATACCAGGAGGAGCGTGTTTTACAAAATAAGAAATCAAAGTATATCATCTAACAAAATCACCCCAATGCCAAAAGGCTTGCACCTGAACAACGTAGGGTGGTCGAATGTACCCTTGTATTGCGGAAACCATAGAGATTTCATGCAATTAAAATAAACATAAAGGGAAGAAATACCATTTTCAATTATACAGATGGTGTAGTGATGTTATGGACTTATGGTAACCTTTTGGCTGTATGCACACTCTTGAGAATGACTGTCGCGAGGTGGCCATGAGGCGACTTGGCTCAAATGACTTGACTTGCTTAGACCACCTGCAAGTCGAAATCTGCTCGGGGTGGAGATGAGCCGACTTTGTTGAGGTGATACCTAAGAGAACCCCAAGCTTGAACTTGGCTCTAAGTCAGTAGCTCAGTACATTAGCAAGTCATTTTAGTTCGGTAACGAGTTACCAAGTCGGCAGCTCATTGAGTCTTATTGGGTCGTTTAAGTCACTAAATCATTTTAATTCGGTAACTTGGTTGAAGTTCAAGTCAGTAGCTTATTGAGTCGTTCAAGTCAGTAGCTCAATGAGTCGTTTCAAGTCATTTGAGTCGTCGCTCGTTTGTTGAACAAATTGAATTAACATGTCAAAGATGAAGGTCTCCCAAACAGCAAAAAACTTCATATATTATAATGAAGGGCCGGCTTTTGAAGATGCCAGGTGGATAAAAGTCAATTATGCTAATCTTTGAAACTTGATTTTTTTTGTATAACCGTTTGACCAACTTATAATCTTGCTGAAGTAGCTCGTAAGTCCCTGGATTGTCATCGAGTCGAGCTAGCTCGCCAAGGCACCAATTTTGAGCCGTCGTGATTGATTCATCTCGTAGTCAGCTCGGATTTTTCAAGTTATCTTTGACCGAGTCGAATTGGTCAACTACCTGAATTTGACCCGAGCAGACTCGAATTGAGCCTAGTCGGCTCATTGGCCACCTCTAGTTGTTGCTATGTGAAATGAGTTGATTTACTTACTGCAGAATTCAATCCATTGATCCTTACCTATGTAGCAACATCCAACCTCCAAGCCAATACCAGAAAACCTTTTTGGTTTTTTGTTCTCAGGTTCCTTTTTACATATTCTTTGCTACTTTTGCAGTAAATATAGATATGAACAGCTGAGGAAGGAGAAGAAAGCTCCTAGTAAGAATCCTCTTTTTACCCTTTGGAGATGTGTGATTCATTTTGAATGATTTCACTAACCCTATTCTTGTTCCTGAATGTTAGCTGCTCGAGTGGAGGTGAAAGAAGTTAAGATGGGGTAAGATGTGTATGTCTGTGGCCTTTTTCTTTCACCCCATGGACTTTGGATATGGGGCTGAAACTGGTTCTCACTTTCTCTGCATGACTGATCATATTTATACCTTTTAGGTGTAAAATTGATGTGCACGATTACTCTGTTCGTATGAAGGCTTGTCGGAAGTTTCTGAACGACGGTGACAGGGTAACTACATTGATTTGCATTACTTATTACTGCACGATTCAGTGAAACCTTCAACGAGACCGCATTCTTATGCGGCTATAGTGTCATCTAGAACCTCGCTAACACTAGGCATAATGTTCATTCTTCTCCTCAGGTGAAGGTTATAGTAAATTGGAGAGGCCGTAAAGAGCTTTTCCTTAGTCAGGCCATTGAACTCATAACCAAGTTCCGGAAGGACCTTGGGGAGGTAGTAATCTAACTTTGTGCAATTGTTTGATGTGAACGCCACATTATGCTGTGTGATTACGCTGGAAAATATTCAAGTAATTGAAGCCAATTCACTTGGATTTTGATGTGAAAATTATTTGTGTGATTTGTTTGGCTTAGTTGATATACTTTCACTTGTTGCAGTGCAGAGAGATCCACCTTCGACTTTTTGCAACTCAGTAGTCATCATTCTTCTAATGGCTATTGGGTTGTCAATGCTTGTGTTTCATTCCTAATTGCTAGGTAATGTTATGTGCAGCTTGTGACTGAAGAAACCAACAACTTTTCTAGGAAGAAAGAATTCACTGAAAGATTTGTATTTATGATTCTTGTACCGAACAAGAATGCTATTCAGAAAGCTAAGGGACCGTCAAACACCAAGAGTGATTCAGCTACAGCTGCAACTGCAACCGACGTCTCAGCTGCAACTGAAGTTTCAGCTACAAATGAAGTCCCAGCTGCAACAGAAGTCTCGGCTGCAAATGATAACTCAGCAGCAACAGAAGTCTCGGCTGCAGCTGACGTGTCTGCTGCAAATGATAACTCAGCTGCAACTGAAGTCTTGTCTGCTAATGAAGTCTCAGTTGCTGTGTGACTGCTTAGAGCACATGAGATTTTGAGAGGAACGAGGTGGGTGATCATTGTATCAATATATGGTAAGAGCTGCAGTTTCTGTATAGGATTAGCACCATAGGGTTTGTATTACTACTTCAATGAGTAACTCAAAATTTGTAGAAATAATCTTCAGTTAGCTGTTGAGCTCATATCTTATGCCTGTTGAGGGAAACTTATTCTTTTATGCTGTATATCAATCAACCTTTACTGAAGGAGTGTATAATTTTGAGACATTCGTGATATGGATTATCCTGTAAAGATGAATCAGGAAGGTTTCTTAAGAGTCCAACAGCTGATGGTAACAGCTGAACAGCAAAAATGTGAAAGAAAACCTTGATGGTTATCTTCACTTTACTATGCAGTTATATTCATTTTCTCGATCAACATGTCATTTAGGATATTCATGTAGTTTTTTTTTGGCTCTCAAAAAAAAAAAAAAACCACAAGATGAGCTGCAAGAAAAACTAAGTATTGGAAGGCGACACCTTGCTTGGTTTCGAAGTTCTTGCAACGGAAGCATTCCCTTTTGTTATTACGATTTACGTGCAACCTTTAGTATCGCCGTCGCAATTCTTCGACGAGAATGACAAGAATAAGTTCTAATATCTTAGCATAAGTACAGCTTCTGTGAGCCTTGTAACATATTTTGATGTCTCGACTCTCGAGTGACATTTGACTGCCTCTCACATATGTTACAACTTACAAGTCAGGTATGAAACCAAGCAAGGTGGCTCAGTCCTATGTAAATGTACAAGAATTAATACGGAGTATGAAACAAGCTCATGAATGCAGTGAGTTTGAAAAATATGATTATTGTATCAAAAGGTGTCACTAATGTACGTTTAACGAATTAAAATACGATCTTTCCGAACTTCTACAATTCATTGACTCTTTTTCTTTCATTATTGATCTCCAAACTCCTAAAATATGTACTCGCTTATGGATTGCGATGACAAGGCAACAAGCATGTAAAATTTGGAAAGATCAGCTAGTGATTATGCATTTGTCATCGAATTAACGAATTGAACTAAGGTTTGCATGTTCTTAAATTGCCTTTTCTTATGATAAACACAACTTAATTATGTGAAGTGGGTTCATTTGAATAAATTAGAAAACGGTTTTCATCAATGAATAAAAATGGATTGGAGGTTCAGTGACCTTTTTTCTCCATTATATTTGATCAAAGTTTTCAACGCCAGTATAGCTAGGCTATATATAAACTGGTTTCATACGAAAATGTTTAATGTATACACATGTATTCCAAGCAATTCTTTGGTACACCAAAAGTAAATGATACTACCAAAGAAATACAGAGTATTAAATATCTTTGAACTAATTTACGAATATTGTCATTATACCTTTATCCATATTTTTTCTCTCCAAAATATACCTCCTTTTTAAAGTAATCTGTAACGCATTAACATTGTACATTCCCACGGGTGAACAACTAGTTTTACTTTATTTTCCAAATGAAGATATGTTACGTTTCAGAGTATCATAATCTTGAGCTTTAAAGTCGTTGGTGTACATAACAACAGGGATAGCGGGAGAAGCAAGATTAGTTGGACAGTTCAGTAGAGGAGGAAGCTTAACTTCAAGGCAATGGGGACTTCACAACAAACTTTATACCATATGTTACACTCGTTGCCGCTATTAGGTGATGGACTGAGCTTTATGTCCTACCTTCTTCATTCATAAAATAGAAAGCCTCCCCTCACCACACTACTCATTCTACTGATCTTCCACTCCCCACTAGCCCCTCTCCACCATGGAAGCAAGTGCAGGACTGGTTGCTGGTTCGCATAACCGGAATGAACTTGTCGTCATCCATGGACACGAGGAGGTAATTAACTCTTTGCATCCATGCACTGGCATGCATATCATAATAATCATATGATTTTTGGGAAAGAAAAAGCTTGATAGATTACACTTCAAATATTATGAATTACATTTAGGCGGACGTAGTTTTTCTACAATTTTGCCTATATGTACTGTGAGTCTGACGCAAAATATAATTGATCTTTGTATCATTGGTCTGTGCAGCTGAAGCCGTTGAAGGATTTGAGTGGACAAGTATGTGAGATATGTGGAGATGAAATTGGTCTGACTGTTGACGGAGACTTGTTTGTTGCCTGTAATGAGTGCGGTTTTCCAGTCTGCCGCCCTTGCTACGACTATGAAAGAAGAGAGGGCTTCCAGCAATGCCCTCAGTGCAAAACCAGATACAAAAGACTTAAAGGTAGTACATGTACATCAGAACATACAAGTTTCTTTTCTTCTTTTTGCTGCGAACCTGTTAGTATCGAACTCCAGTGATTTTTAACTCGCATAAAGAGAAATGTATGAATATACTTCGTAAGTTATACGTCAGCCATCAATGTGACAGTATAACTAATATTTTGGCATTTTGGTGGCAATAAACAGGGTGCCCCAGGGTGGAGGGAGATGACGACGAAGAGGACATTGATGATATTGAGCACGAGTTCAACATCGATGAAGAGCACAACCAAAACAACCATCTTGCTGAGGCAATGCTTCATGGGAAGATGAGCTATGGGAGAGGCCTGGATGACGAAGAAAGCACTCAGCTTCCTCCTGTCATAGCTGGTCTTCGCTCTCGGCCAGTAAGTTTAACAGATTGCCACAATTTGAAGCTTCTATTCCATGATTTGCTATCAGCTCACATCAACTAATATATGAGCGCAGGTCAGTGGAGAGTTTCCAATATCTGGCCATGGAGATCAGATGTCTACCCCGCTGCATAAGCGCATACATCCGTATCCTGCATCTGAGGCTGGTATATTTCTCTCTTGTAATCAGTCATTCTGTTCATTGCAAATTTGCAAGAAGTCTCAGATTCAACAGCTTAACCCTGAAACATACGTTTTTGGCTTAAATTGAGTATAGGAAGTGCCAGATGGGACGACAAAAAAGAGGGAGGATGGAAAGAACGGATGGATGACTGGAAACTGCAACAAGGAAATCTAGGGCCTGACCATGATGATTACGCTGATCCGGAAATGGCCATGTAAATTTCTTTCTTATCCGCTAAATCATATCGAAACAAGAATCACCACACAATCATATACTATGTCTCAGCAGTAAGCCATTCAGTTCACAAACTTACTTTTGGTGATCTCCCTTTCAGGATTGATGAAGCAAGGCAACCTCTCTCCAGGAAGGTGCCAATTGCATCTAGCAAAATCAATCCATACCGAATGTTAATTGTTCTACGAATGTTTGTTTTAGCAGTGTTTCTTAGGTATCGTATCCTTAACCCTGTGCATGACGCCATTGGCCTATGGCTGACATCGGTGGTCTGTGAAATATGGTTTGCTGTCTCATGGATCCTCGATCAGTTTCCCAAATGGTTCCCCATTGAGCGAGAGACATACTTGGATCGTCTTTCCCTCAGGTGCAGAATACTAAGCTTTACTCCCAAATGGTTCAGGCCGTATATAAGTTACTACATTTCCACACACGGCTATCAGAAGCCCACAGCACAGTTCTAAAAAAAAAATTGAGTGAAAAGAGAGACAGATGACGGATAACAACATATCATAAAACAAGAAATACTATATCAAATTCAATTGCAACTAAATATAGCAAACAGAAAACAGGGATAATATTCTCTTGCAATTCTCTGACGTCAAATTTGTGGTGCAGGTATGAGAAAGAGGGCGAACCAAATATGCTGGCTCCCATTGATGTCTTCGTCAGTACAGTGGATCCTATGAAAGAACCTCCTCTTGTTACAGCTAATACGGTCTTATCCATATTAGCAATGGACTACCCTATTGAGAAGATTTCATGCTACATCTCTGATGACGGAGCTTCTATGCTTACCTTCGAAGCACTCTCTGAAACTGCAGAGTTTGCTAGAAAATGGGTTCCTTTTTGCAAGAAATTTGCCATAGAACCTCGAGCACCAGAGTTTTACTTTTCTAACAAAATTGATTATCTCAAGGACAAGGTCCAACCCACATTTGTGAAAGAGCGACGATTTATGAAGGTACTTCTACAAAGCCTCTGCCTTATTCACAGATCCACGCATATCCTCAGTATATGTCCTTTAAGCTGAACATGTTGATATACTTTTGCTTGACAGAGAGAGTACGAAGAATTCAAGGTCAGGGTAAATGCTCTGGTTGCAAAATCTTCCAAAGTCCCTCCAGAAGGATGGATCATGCAAGATGGAACCCCGTGGCCTGGGAACAATACCAGAGATCACCCAGGCATGATTCAAGTATTTTTGGGCCACAGTGGAGGGCACGATACTGAAGGAAATGAACTTCCTCGTTTGGTTTATGTTTCTCGTGAGAAGAGGCCTGGCTTCCAGCATCACAAGAAAGCTGGTGCAATGAATGCTCTGGTAAGTATGCATAGGAAGAATTTGACAAGAAGATAACTTTAAATACTCAGTAGAAAGTGAATAATAGAGAAACAGGCAAATTAGTAAAATTAGGCAGGATAGATAGATGGAATCATGAAACCCGCCAAATTGGTTACCTCACAAATCAAGGAACTGATAATATGCAATTGGCACAATATGTGGCATACGCTTTAGTGATGATGATTTTGTTTAAGTGAATCAGCGTGTAGCAGGCCAAAGTTACATCTTAACTCATGTAACATAATTCTCCCCTTATCTACTATCCTAAAATTGTCTAACAGAAAATATCAATCGGGTGCATCAAGTATAAATACACATACGGATATATCTATTATCCTGTAGGTCAAGTCGAGATCCAAAGAAGGCATAGCTATTTCCTGTAAATTTTATCTTAACTGACACATGCGTTTAACTCACAGGTGCGTGTCTCTGCGGTGCTGACAAATGCTCCTTTCATGTTAAACTTGGACTGTGACCACTACCTAAACAACAGCAAGGCTGTCAGAGAATCAATGTGTTTCTTAATGGATCCACAAACTGGAAAGAAAGTTTGCTACGTCCAGTTTCCTCAAAGATTTGATGGGATAGACAAGCACGATAGATATGCTAACAGAAATACAGTATTTTTTGATGTAAGTTGCTGACGATTTACTGTTGTTATATCAAGCATGATTAGTACCTAAAGATTTGTGTGCTAAGCTGTTTGCCAAAAAATTACAGATTAACATGAAAGGGTTAGACGGCATTCAAGGACCCGTCTATGTCGGGACTGGGTGCGTCTTCCGAAGGCAAGCTTTGTATGGTTATGAGCCACCAAAGCGTCCAAAGCGACCAAAGATGGTGAGCTGTGACTGCTGCCCATGTTTTGGACGTCGCAAGAAGCACCAGAAGCACTTGAAAACCGATGCAGATGGAAATGCTCAAGGTAATGGACACACCGTCTTTGTCACTTAACCAATTGTCTCTTCGTTTAACATTCTTGAGATCTAACAAGTTCTAGTCAAAAATCATGTCAGGCTATGAGGATGATCAGGAGCTCTTAATGTCCCAGATGAATTTCGAACAAAAGTTTGGACAGTCAGCAATTTTTGTGACTTCAACATTGATGGTTGATGGAGGTGTTCCTCCCTCATCAAGTCCAGCAGCCTTGCTGAAGGAAGCGATTCATGTCATTAGCTGCGGTTACGAGGACAAAACAGAATGG
>ONZK01003506.1:91017-111889 GCA_900322385.1 Pharnaceum exiguum
TAGAAATACTGAAGTGGCATCAGGGGAAACATTTATCGTAATCATAACCCACAATAGGGGGGGGGGGGGGCACAGGTTCTGAGAAATGTCATGATCTCCGCTAAAGCCAAACTAAATACCGAAATTTTTCTTCAACACGCCAAACAGTGAGGAATAATGCTGGAAATTAACCATATTGTTTAAGAATCAGATTCTAAAGGTTACTTTTCCGACTGTGCAGTGTGGTTGGATTTATGGCTCGATCACAGAGGATATCCTAACAGGATTCAAAATGCACTGCCGTGGATGGAGGTCAATATACTGCATGCCAAAGAGGGCAGCATTTAAAGGTTCGGCTCCCATCAATCTTTCAGATAGGCTTAACCAGGTGCTTCGTTGGGCTCTTGGTTCTGTCGAGATCTTCTTTAGTCGCCACAGTCCGTTATGGTATGGGTACAAAGGAGGAAAACTGAAGTTTCTAGAACGGTTCGCGTACATCAACACTACTATATATCCCTTCACCGCACTACCGCTACTAGCTTATTGCATACTTCCAGCCATCTGTTTGCTCACGGGAAAATTCATCATGCCAACGGTAATTATTTTAGTTTCATTTTGATCCTCATATAAATGCAAGGATGTCATGTCAAACTAAACATGAAGAGAAAAGGGAAAAAAGGATATCTTCATTTACTTTCACGAGTTTACAATAGAAAGGTGATAGAATCATATGCATAATCAAATAAGGCTCAGTTATTTGGGCCTAAAAGCTCAAAAACTCCTGAACTGAATTTAGTTCGAAACTGGGGGAAATGTCTGGGAGAATGAAACCTAAGTTGCTCTCAATAATATGAATACTGCAAGTATCCAATAACTTTCAATATCCAAAACAACAATCACATACAAGTATACAACCCCGTTTCCCGCCTTCTCCCAGAAAAAAGTTTTAAGAGGGGCCTCTTAAAAGCTATCTTCATTGAAAAGCTATTATAATTGCTTTGTAACACAAGATATAATTGCTCATGACTCTTCCATCCATCTATTTGAAAGCTATCTTAATCTTGTGAAATTATTTTGGTTAATGCAGATCAGCACCTTTGCAAGTCTCTTCTATCTAGCACTCTTCCTGTCAATCTTCGCCACCGGTATCCTTGAGCTCAAGTGGAGTGGGGTTGGCATAGAAGAGTGGTGGAGAAATGAGCAATTTTGGGTCATTGGTGGAGTGTCAGCGCACCTCTTTGCTGTTGTTCAGGGACTTCTAAAAGTCTTAGCTGGTATAGAAACCAGCTTTACTGTCACATCTAAGACAGTGGATGATGAGGACGAGTTTTCTGATCTATATGCTTTTAAATGGACAACCCTTCTTATCCCTCCAACCACTATCTTAATCATCAATATCGTTGGTGTTGTTGCCGGAGTCTCTGATGCCATAAACAATGGCTACCAATCATGGGGACCACTATTCGGAAAGCTCTTCTTTTCTGTCTGGGTGATTCTCCATCTTTACCCATTCCTAAAAGGTCTCATGGGGAGGCAAAACAGAACTCCAACTATTGTTATCATATGGTCAGTTTTATTGGCGTCTATATTCTCCTTACTTTGGGTGAGGATTGATCCTTTTGTGGTAAAAGCAAAGGGTCCAGACACCAAGCTCTGTGGAATCAATTGCTGAAATTGTAGTTGTTTTTTTTTTGTAGAAAGTTATTGCATTACAGAAGCATTAGTAATGGCTTTATCATTGAACAATGAAGGATTCACAAAGGTTTTGTAAAAGAAGATTATTGAAGTGTAAAATTTTGTAATGCGACCTGGTTGACAATGGAGAAGACAGAAGCATGTTGTCATAGCAAGGACAGATTGTAAATTGCGTTCGTCTTTTCACAGCCACGGACCGCATAACCAGCTAACATATATATATAATGCAAAAGCCATGCATTTCCATGATAATAAATTAAAATGAAAAAATTTAATGGCATCGAAGAGTGTATGCATCCTAACGCTAGCATGCACCAAATACAATATAGCAGAAACTCAAAAGCGTACCTTGATCTAGAGCTTCAATAGGAAGAGAGTAGCAGCAATGAAGTCAATAAATGCCGCAATCTCGCCCTATGAAATGAATTCCTGTGAAGTTGATCCCTAGAGATAGTATACCAGAAACATGAAGGAAGGTCACACACTTGGTGAGTATCCACATACCACAATCTGCATGGAATATCAGATTCACCAATAATCTCCGCATGAACAGACACCATCTTTGAAATGATGGAATCTGTTTGCATCTCTGACAACAATTACTCTTTCTGTGATCTTAGAAATAAATTTCGTTGCATTATGACAATCTAAACAAACTCTGAGATTCTTGAAGATCCTGATTTCTGTTCCAGGCTCAGTAGATATAAGAGCAAAAGCAATTGCCAACTTCTCACTATGCACATTCACCATGAGCTCCTTCTCTTCCTCCTCTACATCATGCAAAGCTGTCACAGTCTCGGCCTGATAACCAGACTCCTTCATCTTTGACATTAAGGTCTCCAGCTTTGCATATATAGCAGTTGTTTGTGGGTGAGAACGGTCACCACAAGTAAAAACATAAGGTTTTGCTCCCAGCTCAATAAGAGTACACCCAGGTAATTTTGATAGCCTTCTCTTCTTGGCCACATGTCGGACAGAAGCAGCCTGGCCAAAGTTCCGATCAGCTGAATGAATGTTGGATAGTAACACGTAGTATCCTACATTTTCAGGATCTAGTTCGAGCAACTTGTCAGAAGCCATGCGTGCTAGGTCTGTATTCTTGTGAACCATGCATGCACCAAGCAACGCCCCCCATTCAACAGAACTAGGTTTTATAGGCATATTCTCAATGAAGTTCAATGCTTTCTCGAGATGTCCTGCTCGACCAAACAGATCAACCATGCAAGCATAATGCTCAGGTACTGGCTCACATCCATGGTCTTGTACCATGGAGCAGAATATTGTATTTCCTTCTTCAACCAAGCCAGCATGACTACAGGCATACAAAACACATAGAAAAGTAACTCCACTGGGAGAAATTCCAGACTCCAACATCTTGTTAAAAAGTTCTACCGCCTCTTGTCCATGTCCATGGAGCCCATAACCAGAAATCATTGCATTCCAGGACACAACATTTTTCTCTGGCATCGAATCAAATAAGTCTCGAGCCTCTGATATGCTACCACACTTCGCATACATATCAACCAAAGCAGTTAACACATATACATTTGATTCTAACTTCTCCTTGCTGATCAATTCATGTACCCACTTCCCTAGACTAAGTGCTCCAAGTTGAGCACACGCTGATAGTATACTAGTAACAGTTACAGGATTTGGCTGCACACGGCACTTTTGCATCTCCTGAAACAGTGACACCGCCTTCTCTGTCAACCCATTCTGTGTATACCCGGAGATCATGGCATTCCACGAAGCCAAGCTTTTCTCTGGTGACTCGTCAAATAACTGCCTTGCCCTATCAATTTCATTCAGCCTAGTATAAACCGTAGTTATCGCAGTCGAAACAGATGGAACTTCCATCATTCCCGCCTTCACACAAAAACCGTGTATACAAGAAGCCAAACTCAGATACCCAAACGGAGAACCAACCGGAACTAAACCCACAATCGTGCTAGAGTTCACCTTCATTCCAGAAACAAGCAACTCCTTAAACACCCTAACTGCCGACTCAGTCTCACCGTTACAGGTATACCCCGAAATCACAGCATTATAACACACCAAATCCGGCCTCTCCATCAACCCAAACAACACCCTAGCCGAATCAACATCCCCACATTTCGAATACAACGAAACAAGACCAGTCAAAACATAAACATGATCATGCCACCCAACCTTCAAAGCCAAACACTGCACCCCTTTCCCAACCATCAACTCTTGCAACTCGGCAACACCCTTAAGAACGCCACACAACGTCGCAGAATCAAACCTCACCCCACACCACCTCACCATATCCTTAAAAACCATCAAACCCTCGACAAAACAACAATTCCTCACCAACCCAGAAACCATAGTGTTCCACAAAACAGTATCCCTATCAGACATTCCATCAAACACCTTATACGCGTCCCGCACACGCGAAAACCTCAAGTACATATCAACCAAAGAAGACCCAACAAACAAATCACTTCCAAACCCATCTCTAATTACCTCCCTATGAACCAACCTACCAATCCTTTCATCCCCAAGTGACCCACAAGCAGAGATAACAAAAGAAAGGGTATAATTATCGGGTTTAAGCACGCGTTTTCGACGTAAATTAGCATAAACTTCTACAGCATGAAAAGGCATGTTATTGAAAGAAAACCCTTTGATTAAAACGTTATGTAAGAAAAGATCAGATCTTTTTGTAGCTAAGAGTATTTTATTAGCGTATTTAATTGCACCTATGTCACATAGCTTTTGGGTTAGTTTTGTTACTGTTGTTATGTTTGTTGTTAGGTTTTTTAGGATTATTTGTGCGTGGATTTGTTGTAGGGTTGATTTTGATTTTGATTTTGTGATTAGTGTTAGGATGTTTAAGGTTGTATCATGTGGTTTTAGTGTGGGTGATGGTGTTATTGCTCTGTTCAACATTTCTGTGATTTTGGGAAAAATGGGAAATGTTTTGGGGGTTTCGTTATTTATACCCTTTGGGATATGGCGGGAAATCTGGCATTTTACTTTATTACCCTTTCTTTTCTAGATAATAAATATTCTAAAAAGAAAAAATACTTTTTGGGTACCCGACCTATAGCATAATCCCAAACTGGGCACCCGTAGTTTAAGCCCTTACTTTTTGGGTACCTGTACTATTGAACATGTACCATAATGGGTACCTGTACTGGATTTCCGTAACAAAAATCGTTTAAATGAGACTTATATTAGTAATATTATCTCATGTTGTTGTCAATGTTGTTTTCCACCCTTCCAGAAGTGATTAAAATAAAAAAGGAAATAAATTTTTTTCTGCTGAAACCATCCCTATTACTAAGAAAATTAATCATATTTCATTCTTTTTGCTCCCAAAACTAAGGAAATTAAAGGAAAAAATGACCCATAAGGGTTACAATTACTAATATAGATCTCATTCAAACGATTTTTGTTTCAAAAATCTCATGTGGTATCCATTATGGTATAGGTCATAAAGTACAGGTACCCAAAAAGTAACGGCCCAAACTACGGGTGCCCAGTTTGGGAATATACCATAGATCGGGTACCCAAAAAGTAATTTTACCTTCTAAAAAAAAGGTGTTTCTTTTGATGTCTTTTGTGGCGTGAAAAAGAAAATAATAATGAGTAGAATTAGCTTAAAATCGGCTTATGAACCATATATTAAGATTAAGGTGGGCTAGTGAAGATAAGAACAAACTCTAAGTCGAGATGGTTTTTTTTTTCTTTTTCGTCTAGAATCGAGCCTCTAACTATAAGAGTTGCAAGTGTGTTCTCTATTACTTGAGTGACTTTCTCTTCTTGAAGTTGAGATGATAAAATTAGGTCTAAGCAGGTTTTAATTGATTAAATTCGGTTCAATACTTTTGGAATAATTAAGCAAAGTTAGTTAAAGTTAGTTTTACATTACCCATCTACTAAAGATGTGACTTAGTAACTCCAAATCAAGAAATTTGTTTTACATTAGTTTTAAACCAGCGAAGTACGAGTTATAGTTTGACCCTGCTCAACTTTGAACACACTAAATTTAATTAAAGGAATCAGTAAATTAGCTCCCGTGTTAGAAGTTGCCCACCACAACTAAGTGTGCAATCTGGGCCAAATTTGGTTGTATAGTAAACCGAACGGGCAACCAAGAGTAGAAGTCACTTATAGCTCAAGCCTACTCAAAACTTTGAGAAATTAACATATTTGATTACTCCTTTGCAAAAGAAAGAAGTCACCACTTCAAAGAATGGAATGGAGGCGGTGTTCCTCCCTATTCGGCTTGTCCCTTGCTTCCATTCATATTTTAGCCATAAAATGTCTCATAATTAAAACTATTTGAAAATTTGAATGGAATCAGAGAAATTACCGACATAACATTATCCCAAATCACTAGAAGTCTAGATTTGTATTCTTCAAATACTTGCTTGTAAATGATTGCACATATATAGAGCGAGTGGTCCACGAGCTCATATGCTGATTTTATAAGTCTAATACAATTAGTCCATTCCATTAGATAACAATTCAATGTTTGATCAATGATCCTGCACGACAAGAGGAGTTGATGACAATCATCAAATGCATACGTGACATGTCTAGAAAAATCGTTTAGACATACGCCAAAATATATTAGGAAATTCTATCTTATCAATAGTCATCAATGTTTCAGAAATTAAAACAGGAACGTGCAAAGTTCCATCCTTTATAGTTTAGGCATTGGTCCTTTGAGTATCAAATTAAAGATTGGTGGAGTCATTGTTAACATAAGCACAATTGACTTAGGCAACGGGCATGAGAAATGGCATTCTTCAAGCTATTGAGGGCTTGAGGCAGTCATGTTGAATACTAGTATTTTATTGTAGAAGGGGGTAATTTGACAATTATCAAGGCTCTACGGGGAGAATTCAAAGTTTCGTGGTAAATTCGAAGTTTAATTGATGCTGCACAGGTGTGGCGAGAGGGCAATCGTGCGGTAAATTGAATGGCATTATATGATCATGGTTATGACTTATGAGTTTACGTTCTAAAATTGTTCATGGGGATAAACTTTTATTAAACGATAGATTAGGAGATTTTCTCGAGAGGAACTAATCTCTTTCCACTTCCTTATAAAATCAAAAGATATGCACAATTGACGGAAAGCTGCTAGCAAAAAAATGAAGGAAGAAGAGAGGAAAATGCTGCAGAACTTGTTGCATATAAGAAACATGCTGCGCTGTGCATGTGCTTTCTATATTCCTTTTGATTAAACTAAAGCTAATCCCTTTTCTCTGCTTTTTTTCTTTCCTTTCAGTGACTCAAAAATTACATGTAGGGAGACAGAAGAGAGCCAAAAAGCTCCTTTCTTGAGAGAGAGGGAAAAGAAAAGAAAAAACCTTAACATTGCCACTTCACAGCAGGAAAAGAGAAGGAAAATTAAAAAAAAAAAGAGGTGACGACTAATTACATGTAATTTCTATAAGTGAGAAATTGGCCTCGTGGGAGGTGTTAGCTTAAGCACCCAAAAGTGAGCATGCATGAACTTTAAGTTGTCCATAGCAGTGGTTGCCTAGTCTTCTTTAAATCTTGCAGTGACTGTAACAACTGTGTCCTTAGACTGTATTCTCTGACCTGTTTAAGTCCAATTTGTAAGCATAAGTTTAGCCAAAGACTACAGAATTAAAATAAGGAAAATGCAAACAAAAAACTATCATATGTAATGATTAAGAAGAATTGAAGAGGACAAGGTTCATAAGTTGCAGAAGGTGCTAATGAATGATTGCCATGAATATAAAAGGGGAAACATTATCATCTTTTTTTTCTGCTCTTTCGGTGGCTTTTATATTCAATCACTCCCTAGCAGGGTAGCCCTTAGCACATCATGCTAGCAAGTAGCAATGCTAACTATTTAGACAATTTAAGGGCAAACAACACTTCCCTTCCCAAAAAGGAAAAGAAAAGGCAAATGAGTGTGCATGCACCTACAAGACTAAAATTTCATCAGGGACCTATCATATATTCATATCTCTAGCAGTCTAGCTTGATTTTTGACAATCAGTTTATTAAGTTGCTAACAAGCAACAGATAATGGATTAATGGCCAAGTAACCCGAATAATAATTAGGCTGTGAGATGACCTGAAAACACTCAGATAACCTAGAAGCACCAACTAATTAGCTGAACTTTGACTTCAATGGTGCAACAGCCAGTGAGCATCAGTAAGTTGTTGTACACTTCTTAATTATGGCATCTCAACTTAACAGGCGATTGACTTCGAAGTGGCAAACAAAAATTCCCAAGAGTAACAGATGAAAGAAGTATTCTACTTCCAGGAGCAGAACACTGAATCACCACGTCAGTGTTGTACAATAATGAGACGGAGAGACAGAAAGGACGAACAAATATCTAGGAAAGTAATATAAGCAAGTTCGTGTGCTAGAGAGTTAACAACAACCAATGCAGTAAGTTATAGCAGTTTTTAACACATTTTAGGTTGTTGCAGGAGTTATCAACTAGAATGCAACATTATTTTGGATTATGCTCACCTTCATGGCTGATGTAGAAGCCAATAGAGCATCACATTCATTAAGCATAGCCCTTTCCTGTCCTGCTACTACAGCTAGTTCAGAAACCAAGCCATTCGTACCCTCAACCTACATCGAATGAGAAGCACATAAGTTAGTCGACAGCCTATTTATATCCAACAAGAAACTGGTCCTAACAATACGCAACGCAGAATAGAGAAACCATGTCATATATTACGAATATCATTGATTATCTAGGCGTAAGTCTCAAACTTTACATTTTTGAAGACGACTTTCTTTGATGATCTAGTGCACATCATTGTTCAGAGATCATCATACAGCAGTCGGGTTAAGAGAAATACAACATTCATTGAATAGTTCAGTATAATGCAATGTTAATTGTTAAAAGAAAACAGCTTTAGTTACAGGTCTATTTTTGTAAATTCATTTGGATTCAAAAGACATAATGCTAGCCTCAGAATCGCATGTCAATAACTGGACCAAGAACATTAGAACAGACATCATGAACAGAACTTCTCTAACCTTCGTTAGTACTGAACAGATGGAGGAGGCCATTGCATGCATCACATCAACCGCAGAGCTCATTGCAGCTTTCAAAGAATCTATATCAGCCTGGAGGTGCAGAACGGAATTGTCAGGATGTTGGTTAAGACAAACAGAACAGGCTAAAATCTTGTGTCAGTAACTCTTGCGCCAAAAATTTCAAAATGATAATACCTTTGCGCCGCCAGTAACTGGAAGCCGAAGAGTGCTAGCCTCAAGATCATTGATGGCTCCATCTAGTGAAATAGAGTGGTCCCTCTCAAGTAAAGCCCAATCCTCTAGGTATGCCATCTGGAAAATGAGGGGTGAGCAAATTCAGCATCTTTGTGAAAATTTGAAGGAACGTGAAACTTACAGAAATGGACTCCAAAAGAAAGAGGCCCAATCATGAGTAAAATTATGAAATCGATCCAATGTGAGCAGGCATTGCTCAAATATAACAGAAACTAACAGAACACATAAGAAAATCTTAAGATTCTGGAGCACAACCAATGCCACAATCCTCCATCTACAGGTCTAGGGAATTTTCCATACAAAGATATATGAAATAAATACAGACTCCGATCCAAAGGAGCATACAGAAAAACAAAAGGCTTGCTCATGTCATGTTGTATCCAGGTCAATACTCTAGTAAAGCAATGAAAGGCAAATGTTGCTATCTCAATGTCAGAAATGAATCAAGTTACTGTTAAGAACTGAAATGGGCCAACTTCTTAAGCCTTTTGTGGCATGACAAAGAATCACCTAGTGCACCATAGAAAGACTTAAAGGTTCGCATGCATCAACATCTCAAAATAAGATTTTCTAAGGTGCATGCAAGACTAATCTGGACCAAAAGCTAACAGAATGATGAAGTGGCCCAGCCATACCCTTGCCATAGTAAGTTGCTTTCCACCATCATGATGAGATATTGAGAGCCACACAACTATTCCTTACACTTCAAGAAAAATAGTGGAATAGTGAGCCTAGAGTCAAGACCTTTATGCCTTAGAGGACCTTGACCTCTGCCTTACCCCCACACTACCACCCACTTAGCAACAGCAAAGATGAAGGGTTCAGTAAAAATCCACCCTTATCAACCACTAAAAAGAGAACAGGGGAAAAGAAGGCAAAGACAACAAAAACAGACTATGCTACTTCACAGAGAGGTTTCAAGGGTACATACTTGCTCCTTCAGCACGGAATTCACTTTTAGCTCCAGATTTAGCCGCTGAAGTTCTATCCGCTTCATTATCACCGAATCCCACAATTCCAAGTTTGTTTGCCAGACATTATACAAAGTTTCCTGCATTAATGTAGAAAAATTAAAGACCATTTGTCAAAAGACAAACTTATGCAATTGAGTGATAAATTGAGATAGACGAAAGCAACCATCTGTCACACTTAAGTATTCAACCAGAAATAGTACTCAGACAACCAAGGCAATGACAACATATTTTGATGAAACCATGCTGAAAGAAGAATACTTTACCTCTGCTATAATTTTCTGATAGAACAGGGCACCATCTGCTCGAGCATTAGCGAATCGCCACTGCAATAATCTATTGTACAGTAAACGAAGTTGATGAGCGTCTTCTAATTGGTTGGTCTTCTTGCCTTTCTTTAAGTCTGCTACGAAACTGAGGACTGAAGTTGTGCTAGTGGATTGTCTGGTGGGGCTAGCAGATGCCCGTATCCTTGACGGACTAGCTCCTCTAGACTGCGTAGGAGTTGAAGGTCTCGACCTGGACGGACTAGGCGTGCCCTTCGAAACAGCTGTCCTACTTGGTGATGGCAGCCGCGACCCAAGCAACGACCCTGATCTGACAGGAGCACCTAATGAAGCCCTTTCTGAAGTACTTAAGGCATCAGCTTTCCGCAGTGCAGATGCCCTCAACATACTATCATCCACTGATTTCATACGCAGTATAGTACCCATATCCTCATCCGATTCCGACTGCCCTGAAGCATCACTAGACGTCTTCAATAGAGGCCTAGGAATACCTTCAGCTGACAATCTCCTCAATGACAGACCAACAGAAGGAAGAGGTGAACTCGGAATCTTTCTCATATTATCCGAAAGATCCACACTTTGAGTCAGTTTCCCACCACCAGCCCTACTAGGCCACCGATGGTGATCAATCAACCTAGCTTGAGCCCCATCAACTGGCCTCGAATTCTCCGAATTCTTCCCCTTCAAGGGACTTCTCTTCCTCTCCGGGGTCGGTTTCCTCGGACCAGCTGCAGCCTCAGCCTGTCTATGAGCTACATTGGACGAGGGTTTCAAGGTACGATCCGAGAGGGCATGACTAACAGGCTTCTCTTTCTTGACAACAGGAATTGAATAACTATCAGACTGAAAAGAAACACTAAGACTACGCATTGTGGAGGGCCATAATACCTCCGGCAGACGGCTGCCTACCTTCTTGGATGCCAGTTGAGACTCTGCAGAGGTATCTGAGACCGGTGTCGTTGGCCGAGAGGGCGATGGAGGTGTGGAGGGCCTCTTTCTCTCAGCTGATACAGCTCTCTTGGGTGCCAATTGAGGTTGTGAATTGGCTGTTCTGGTAGCTGTTGGTGATTGGCATCGCCTCGAATTCGTAGGTGTAGGTGACCTGAACCTAGAGCTAACCTCTCGGGTTTTCGACCTTCGACTGGTGGCGGTGCTGGTGGTGGTGATCCCATTGTTCCTCTCGGCGGCCGGAGCCAACGGTCGTCTTACGGTATCCACAGCTGTTTCTTTCTGTAATTCTTGCAAGGCTTCAAATACATCCATTCAAATCTCCAAAACTAGACGACATTGGTGAGCTTTCTTCCCTTTGTCAGACAATATCCACTACCATCTATCAACATATACCATCCCACATTGATAATATAACCCCTCTATCAACACCTCATAAAGCAGAAGATCCTTTACTGAGGTGTAAAATGACTAAAATCTGCACACACCCAGAAAGAAGCACAAGAAAAAGCATAAGATACTTAACAGTCACAGATAAGAAAATGCCTACTTCACAGATAGGAAAGCTGAAAGAAAAGGAGAAAAAGAAGAAAAAGATTACATCTTTACAGTGACAAGGCAGATCTGGCAGACAATGAAAGTGATAATTATAGAGAATTCCCTCAAATGGGCACTCAGCTTCTTTGCAACAAAGCTTAAATTCAGACAGATCAGACCATGCCAGGGTGATGATCAGAGATGATGACCCAAAAAGCATTAGGCTCTCAAAGTGCATTAACGGTCAGAAGTGTAAGTAAAAGAGAGAGAGTGGAGTCCTATGTGGGGGACTAAAACTAAATGAGCTGAGCTTGCAGTAAGGGTAACAAACAAAAGAGTAAAAACTCAAGAAAGACTGTTTTTTTAACCCTTTTTTTGTTTCTGTAGAGTGACCACAGGAGAGGGGCAGATGGACAAACAAAAGCAAATGCTTGCTTTTGTCACTCTCACGAGAGTGCCATGGTGTGGTTGGCTAGCTACTTGGTTACTTAGATGGAGTAGATTCTCTCTCCTTTCTTTCTCTATGAATGATCTTTCTAACAGATTGTTTGTAATGTGTTTATGTTTAGTAAGGGAAACAAATCCAACCTGTCCTGTTTATGTCTCCCCTCCCTCTTGCTTCCCTCCAAAATTATGAAAGGGAATTTAATGATAATGAGATTAGACTTACAAATGCAGCAATTATAAACTTTACAACTAGTATTATAGTTTTTGTGGGGTTATCATATTTTTAAGTTTTTTAACCATCCTTGCCCACTTATTGTCCTTTGCTTCATTGCTACTAACAATTACCATGATGAATTAGTGACCCATTGGGCCATTAGTGATTTCCACTTCACCTTTCCCAGTACTTTCACCTGACTCAATTAGTTACCACAACAATGATAAACAAAGTGAAATGAATACTCTCGAATTGAACTGAAATAAACTGAATTGAACACCATGAAGTTCTTGTGTAAAATGACCGCTAATTAACCACTTTTTATTATTGATATTGACACTGAAATTATCTGAACTAACTAAATGTAGAATTCTATGGCCTTTACACTACAAGTCCTTAACAATGACATAGCTTAACATTGCTCTAAAAAAAGGGTTTAGGACACTCAACATAATATACAACATAAAAAAGTCACATTTGCAAACCAACCAGAAAGAATGGTAAAGTCCACACACTATAGTACAAACCTATTGAAAGAAACAACTAATTTGTGGAACACTAATACTTACCTACACTACTCGTAGCAGTTTAGACTTTAGAGTTGTTATTGTATGAAATTACACGCAAAAAACAGTATCTTTTGGATTGGTAATCATAAATAGCCGCTTAATGGTTGCTTTAAGAGGTTGACCATAATCTATGTTTCCCCCGCCTAGTTTTGAATTCAACTTACTGTTCATTAAACTTTAGCATGATTCTCCCACCAAAAGGAAGAAGATACGAAACATAGTAGTCCCACTTCTCGAAGTTCTATTGGGATTTACAGTGAATTTCTAGAGATTAATAACATGCATTAACTCCTTCTGTTTGGCATTAAACTTTCTCTCATTAAAAAACACAAGAAAGTGCTTATTACAAGATTAGTACTAGTACAAGTGTACAACTACACAAGACTACTCTAACAGTCTAACTCAAGTAAATATACTCTTAAAAATTCCTTTCAGCTATTTTCTGATCTTAATATTCATATCGGAAGGTGTGTGCATTGTTTAGGTTCATGGGAATATAGGAGCGACATGGATGGAGTTCCACGTGCACTTGAGATCATTGTCCATCCCCATGAACTTACAAGTTAGTACAAACTTACAATAACACGCCAAACTAAACCCTCTAAAACAGCATTTTACAACAGTAGTACCCTTTTCAAGGTAAATGTCATGTAATTCCTGATCGACTTGTTTGCCATCACGATAACTTGCTGCCAACAAAATATTATGCGTTTGTAATCGGAACTATAGGAAGACTTGAAGAGTGAATCACATTTTTCAATTGTTGATATGAAGTCCTACTCAAGATAATCACTCATTTGTCATAACTAATAACCAATGAACTAAAATCCAATAAATTAGCTAATTTAAAAATACTAACTTTATAGAAAGATCAACATATATAACAACAATCTTATATAGGTTTTATTTGGTAGCTAGCTTATTGGGACAACTTGTTGTGTCAGGATAAGTTTGACCAAAAAAAACAAGATGCTTAGATCTGAAAAATTATGTTTGGTAACAAGTTAATTCAGCTAGCTTTTCACCCCAAATACCTACAAATCAACAAGCTATCCCCTCCAATTGGTTTATATCAGTTGGTCAAATCGGCTAACAAATCCAGTTGTTCAAATTCTTCCAAATACAGGCACACCTATCAGCTACCATCTCCAACTAGGTTCCAAACAAGGTCATAATCCCGGGTTTATAAAGTTTTTGTGTGAAATTATGTTGAATCAATCAATCTTAAGGCTGTTCTTTTCAACTTGTCTGGCTGAACTCATTTAGTTAGGTAGGTAAACTACAAAAAAAAAAAGTGGCTTATATACTGGATAGCTAGGCACATTGATGTCGTTCAACTTCACTAATCACTTATGCTAGAGGAATGTTATATCCTCACTTATCAAATGAAAACATTGCTGGATTAAAAAAAGAAGTAACAACAATCAAATATGTTATTCAGTCAAGAGAATTCACCCCCAAGCCTCATCAAGAATAAACATTCATACCCCATTTACGAAACAAAGATCCAAACCAAACTGAATTCAACCCACATCTAAAGTCAACTTGATAACTAACTTAAGCCCATTTGTCGGTTGCAATTAGTAACGACAGTAACGCCCAAAATAATACACACAGTGAATGACAGTATAATACAAAACATGTGCATCAGTAAAACCGTAAAATCCTGGCAATGAGAAAAAAACATAACCGTAAAAGCCAAGGAAGCAAAAACAACACAAACTTATTGTTCATCTGACATAAGTTCAGGAGAAGAAACAAATAAACATTAATATATTGAATTAATACTTCAAAGATTTGACCTTTCTTATGGTTACTCAGACTTGTGATTTTCCAGAATTTGGAGCGAAATTCGATGCATGCACCCTCTCCGCGCCACGTAAGATTTTTCCCTCCCTGCATAATAATATTATTATATTCACATAATAATAAGAACATGATAGCATCAGTATTTGACAGACCCATGTTCCTTCTTCTAAAGACACACAAACTATACGATCGTATCATCATGTAATAATAATAAATTAAATATCATTTATTAAAAACACCCCATAAATATAATAAAGAAAAATGAAATTAAAAAGAAAACCCACCTGGAAAATTATATATTTGGAGGGTTTATTTTTGATGAAGACGAAAGACAGAGAGATGGGTATGTTACTATTAAGAGCAGTTGAGAAGAAAAGGGAAAAAACGGACATGTATGTATGTGTTGATTTTTATTTTTATTGTGAAGTTTCTGTTTTGGGTTTGGGAGAGAAAAATGGGGGGAGAGTTCGTTGAGATGGGAGAAAATGGGTCGTTAATTTCGCGCCATCTTCGTTTATTAAATGTAGCTATCAAATCAAAGGAAGAATGGACTTTCCAAGGGGTCTAATATATGATGGTTAGTCGCTTGTCTACGTAACCAATATTTGGACGTGAACAGTACGATAATTGCGTGATTTTTTAACTTTGTCTTGTAATTGGATTGCTTCCAAATTATTCATTTTGTTTCCTTATAATGAATAACCTTGTTTAAGAATGAAGGAATTGAGGTTAGTAGAGGAGAAATGGGAAGGAAAAAGGAAATTAAAGGAATTGAACTTACGATGTCAATTAAGCTCGAGCCAAGCTCACACTTGGCACGACTTCTGTTTAGAGCCGAGGCAACCGAAACTCAGCTCGGAGGGTCACGAGCTGACTGAATTGATTTTTTTACATAAAAGTAAATAAATATTTATGAATTAATAATAATAATTATTATATATAAAAAAAGGCATACGATATATAATTAGACTTATTTATGTGAATACAACTATACACCACTCCAACATTCTTGTTAATAAAGTACAAGCACATGAGTTTTAAACTCGAACTCGAAAGTTCATCAGCTTTTTAACTCAATCTCGGAAACTCGTGAGCTTTTTAACTCGACCACATGAGCTCGAGGTCAAGCCGAGCTTACTTAAATTTTTATGACTTGAGCCGAGCTTGAATTTAGTTGTGAGCCGAGCCAAAACTACCCGAACTCAGTCTCGACTCGACTCATTATCACTCCTAATGGGACCCACAAGACAAAAGTCTAAAGATGAGTTTTAAAACTTACATATACTCTCCTTTATACCCATAATAGAGTAAAGTTTATGGGACCCTCTCTTTGGACGTGACTAAAAGGCAGCTCCGAGGCTGTTCTGAAATTAATTTTCGTAGGTGCTAGTTCAGTTGTGCAACCGTAAATTATATAACTAGGCGATTAGGTGATGTGCTTTTTTTTTGGAGGGGTTCAAGTCTAAAAAGAGAAAAAAGAAGAAGAAGGAATGTACAGGCAGAGTGCACTCAAGCTGTATGATGTATATATACTCGATGTTACTCCTTGTGATTATGTTTTTGGGTTGGACTCATTTGATATAGTATAAAACAACCTTCAACTGATTTTGCGATTTATTTGAAGGACCACGCACAATTATGGCTAGGCGAAAATTGAAAATCCCGTGAAAAAATGTACGTGGTTGGTGATGTTGCCTTTGCTTTAAAAGGCATTGACAACCAAAAAAATTCATTCTCGCCATTCTAACATGATTTCTTAAGGAATTGTGGTACTACAAACTTAAAACCATGATTGCGTGGCATCTAAGAGCAAGTAGTATTATTTACTGGGCAATCTCATGTACATAAAGTTGAAGAAGTTGCAGTAACCAATCTAGCTAGCAGTAAAATGTTATTTTTCGATCTGTAGTGCATAAAAGATGGCGTAGATCTCTTCAATTGTTTTTTCGTTTGGGTCTAAATCTCTTTAATTATACTACACTCTTCTGTAGTATATCTTCATTGCCCCGATTGACAAAGGCAAGACCCTATTTTTTGGATGTTTTTGTCATCTAATTTTGACCTTCACTATATTTTTTTCTTTGGTTTGTGTATGCGGTATGCCAGTTGCCAAGGGGGGCTTTGCTTAGTTGACCATCCCTCAGAAAAGAGGGAGAATATCAAACACATCTCCCTTTATTTTGGATATGCTCATGTGGCGAACTAGCAAAGGTCGACTTTGACCAAAGGTTAGTTGGAATGTTCTTCTCAGGTTGTTGCTTAGGATTGGAGACGATGAATGCATGATGCATCTCAGATTCTCAGCGCGCCTTAGAGCATCTCCAATGCTAGATTTGTACAGAATGATGGCTAGAGGAGAGAGAGCATGCCACATAAGCAAGCATTGTTTTAAACTTTTTTGTTCCAATGGAGACACCAATTAGGTAGTGCTATTATGGAACCAAACCTTCTTAATTTTTCAAGAAAACATCGGTACTAATATTTGCACCGATGCTTTTGAAGCACCAAATTAGCACCTGTCAATATAGTGGTAGCACTTAATTAACACCATTTCTCTCTCCTAAAGCACCCACTAAGATACCCATTGGAGTTGCTCTTACTGATGCCTCGACATTTTCAGGGATTATCTACCCCTTCTCACGCCGCCTACAAGCTAGACGATTGAATGACAAATATGACAAATTATATCATGCACCCGCATTACCTAACCCCGCCCGTACAACAAAAGTAGATGATTAAACATGGGGCACTTAATTTTTCTTATAAACTATTAGGCCAAAAATAAAAGAGAAAAACAAAGAAGGCTTACCGTATAAAGTTTACCAGGATAATAAACAATCAACCAATAATATTCACGTACTGCAAATCGGCAATCTACAAAAATTGATCAATTTCATGCAAGCAGCATTTATCTGCCGAATTGAAGGATTATCCGATTCAATTTAACATTATTCGGGGATGAATAATTCCTATATACTCCATTCCGATCGAAATGTTTACTGTTGAGAATAAACGTCAAATCTTTGGTACACCGAGGAATTATTAATATCTCGCAAATGAATGTACAATGTTCTGATCTATGTCCCTAGGTTTGCCGTTGTACCTGCTGTTTTAAAAGTAGTTTGATGGTCCAACCATTTAATTTGAAATATTTCATTAGAGATGATTTTCGCCTCTTCGGATATCATAGTCACAACTTTTCATGATATCAGAGTTTGATTTTTCTTTTTTTTTTTTGATGATATCAGAGTCTTGAGGTTAAAGCTAAGGTTATCATGATGAGAATTATCATTACCTGATCCTATTATCTTATAGTTTAAACTTGTAATGTGATCATCATTTGGCCTTGATGCATGTTTACGTTTACTACTAGCTAATTGACATGATTAGAAAATTGGATTATTGATATTATCATAAATGATCAATTGCGCGGAAAAAACAAAAAGGACGAAATTGACATAGTATCCCCACATTTGCTCCGGTGGGTTGTTCATTTGCTTTCATCTATTCTACAATTGAGCTGAATCACGTAGGTAGTATAACATGGATTACGGTTGCAAATTCGTAATACTTACACAAAGCACTGGATTTGAATATCTAGTTTATTTTAACATACACAATGACATTGACAAAATATAATTGCGCCAAAAGTGTTTTGGGACGAATATCTGTAATATCTCTGTCCTACATGAGTAATTATGTACGGACGTGGCATCATTTGAAGTATGCCTTATATTATATATTAGGCAGTTGATTATATATTAGGCCCGCACATTGTATTCCACTTATCTTAATTTAGTCCTTTTTTATAAAAATATGATAGATTCCCGCCGTTCGTAGTTTTGTTTGGATCATACGTACAACTCAAACTTTAGCTTTTTATACTCGCTTTTTATTAGTAGCAAAAGCAACATTTTTTAGTCTTAGATTAGATGATAATTTAGTTAAGACGCTCTCCCTCAAACGAGCACTTATGTCTTCTTGAGAGGTGCTGTAATTCCCGATTATCTCCTTTTTTGTTTCTTTCGAAATTGTTTATTGATACCCATATGACTCTAAGATTGCTTAAAGTGATCATTCGTAACCAGAAGTATTAACATATTCATTATTCATCACCGCATCATTTTCATTCGTACAATGCCAGAATACGAGCAATGCTTTGTCAACTATTTTGTTCAACTTAACTTTTGAGTTCAATTATCTTACTCTACTTTTTTAAAATCATGTTTGATTTTTTCCAGTTAAATCTAGTTTAATTAACTTACTGTACTGAACTTAACTTAACTTCCATGAGTAATTCTTAGCCTTCAACACTATTTGTCCAAAATTTACTATAGTTTGAGTTTGAAGAGAGATCCGCTCATGTAGTAAAGAGCACACGTTCAGTCTTTAATATTGAAACTTAATTTCAATGAGCCTAATACGTCCCTTTATATCAAAATGGAAAAATTATTGTAGTTTACCACTAAATATTTAAAAAATTAGTAACTACTTACTATACTGTTCGTAAGAAAAAAAATGGTAATAACGGAACATTTGTAAACATATACGTAGTATAAAAGATATACAAAGGCACCAAAGCATTATGAACTTCTTGAATGGAACGGTTCCCATTTTATCGGATGACTCTTTAAGAAACATCAAACATGTGATGATATCGAGTACCCCGTACTAAGTGTTTGATATTACTCCGTACTAAGCTTATCTGGCCGGCGGGTCAAAATTCTAATAGTATAATTGTGTAAAACATATCTTTCTCTTTAAAATTAACAATCTACTTAAAGAAAATAAACATAAAAGTAAGTCGATCATTTCGAGAGGGTCATAGAAATTTTTTCCGTAACAGTTTTGAAACGTAAGAGTTTTGACTCGTGCTTGTATTTTTTATTTTTTTTGATAAATGATAAATTTTTATTAGAACAAAGCTTGGCTCAAAAAAAGAAGCCAAACTAGAAAATACAAACATAAAGAGTACAGAAAGTGAAGGCTCAAACACTTGTAACGGTCAATATAATAAACCCAAAATCATGCGATCCACTGTCTCATATTTCGAGCTCTAGATTTCACCCAATGATCGGCAATATTATTAGCCTCTCTGTTGCTATGCTGAAATTAGACTCTGCTTGTATTAATGCGTATTGAATCATAATCCGATAGAAGTATATTTCTTCAATTATAAAATCCAATAAATAAATGTATACCCTTTCACGGCTAACTTGGTAGATGCATGTGCTGCAAAGATATACGGAGTAGTATAACTAGAATATTAAAAAAGTAATATTATGTTATCCAAAGGGGAGGGCAGCTCACATGCTGTGCATCGAGCAATTCTATACTCATATCAGGTATTGACACTATTTGTCAATATCTGATTTTTTAAAAAACCAAACTTGATATATTATACTTTGAACTTGATAACATCATCACTGAACTTGATAAATATCAAGTTTTTTTTACACTCTTTAGCATATTACGGACTGGCATTGAAGAAATCACTTTCATGCGTACTTTTTATCCCACAGCTCAGTTCGTAACTTCGTATAGATGCACAGGAGCTATTCTATACTCATACCAGGTATTGACACTATTTGTCAATACCTGATTTTTTAAAAAACGGTTTATTTTGCAAAATATCAAGTTCGACAGAGTTGATATCAAGTTGAAATATGATAATATCAAATTTAACTGTGCAATTATCAAGTTGAAGAAGTGCAAAATCGATGCTATCAAGTTTATAAACATCAATATCAAGTTCCAACATAGCAATATCATGTTTAAGAACATTCATATCAAGTTCATTATCACATTTTTTTGGCAAAACTTGATAAAATCATCCTATAACTTGATATTCATATACTTCAACTTGATATTTATTGTATACTAAAAAAAAAACTTGATATTTATCAAGTTCAGTGATGATGTTATCAAGTTCAAAGTATGATATATCAAGTTTGGTTTTTTAAAAAATCAGGTATTGACAAATAGTGTCAATACCTGGTATGAGTATAGAATTGCTCCTATAAAGAGTGTCTGAAATCTGAACTGAATGTTGAACCGTACTCCGTATTCCTTTATCTTTCCTCTTTCGTCCTCAATCTTTTCTTTCCTGCTGCGCTCAGGTGGTTGATCGAGAGCCGTGAGCCGCG
>ONZK01003506.1:114304-136838 GCA_900322385.1 Pharnaceum exiguum
AAGAGGGGTATAATGGGAAGTTTATCCAGATTTTAGTTCGAAAATCTAGATTTTGGGGTGTCTAAACAACCTTTTATACATATTAGGGGTGTTGTAACAAAAAAGTTTATATAAGGGTTGTCGTTACAAAATACTCTATTTATAAGGGGTGTCCCAACAAAATTCCCTATTATATTCATTCATTGATTTGGAAACGTGGTGGTCCTTGAACAAAATTAAAAAGTTCCGTGTTTATGAGCTTTTCAGCCTATCACAAATTCACAACCCATCTCTATCTTGCTACTTTTCTTTTGTCCTCAAGAACTAGTTGTATGTAAGCAACTTGCATCTTAGTTGCAGAAAGTTACAAGACAATTCCCTAAAATTATGGTTTGATGCGTCAATTTGTTTAGTTTAGAGTGTTAGGCACTAGTACACGCTTTGGAAATATACTCCTATAGAGTGGATTTTAAATTGGTCAGAATTTTATCAAGCAAATATTTCTTCTGTGTAAATATAGACGAAATTCTAGAGCTGGGATGCTAGAAAATACCAAGGATGAGAATTGCATCTAAGTCGATCAAAGAAAACTTGCTAATAAGAAAGCGTCACTATGAGCATGACCAGCTTAAAGCATATGCTAATTTAGAAAAAAATTAAATAGAAAAAATAATAAGAAGATAGAAAAAAGGATGATACAGCAACGATTTTTTCCAGAAAGTGTTCTACCAGAACACCAGTTTTGAGTTTTTGACCTGTACAGCAAATTACGCTCCTACTTACAAAATTGTGCTTCTTTGGAAGAAAACTGCGTCTTGGAGATCAAACAGGATGCTGACCCTTCTCCTAGCTCGTCGTGCACCACTTTCTTCTTCCCCGTCTATAAATCATCATGGTGTCAATGCCTGCCCCAAAGCGAATATTAGGGTAGTCAGTAACCATGAATTTGAAATGTCGACCAAAGCAAGCATATGTCACAACACAAGTCACAACACGTCAACACCTCATTTAGTATGCAACATTTACCTCTTCCTCTAGTCACGGCTGTTAATTATACTGGCCCTCAATCATCACAGCAGTTCGGACTAGAGTCGCACTTGACTTCAACTGGGGTTAATCAGGCCGCTGTGAATAGTAGAGATCCCAGTTTTTAACTTGTAATCATCGGATCTTCAAATTCAGTACTTCACAGAGCCAGCACTTCGAGACTTCCCTAGAATAGACTCGATTTCATCAGCAGTGCACAATCCTAAACTCTTGGCCACTGCAAGACCAGCATGCATGCCATCGACTGCTGCACTGACTATTCCACCAGCATATCCAGCTCCTTCTCCCACTGGATAAAGCCCCTTTAGACTCGTACTCTCGTAGGTGACACGGTCCCGCAAAATTTGAACTGGAGCGCTGGTTCTGGTCTGAAATAGCATATCACCAAAGTATATTAGAAACCAAATAAAGAGGCATAGCAGATTGCATATATTTTGCATGGAAGAAGCAAAATTACATAGAATTTGCAAGCTTATCACGAGTAAGCACAACATACGCCTTTACTTTTAAGCAGAGGAAGCAGAAATAAGCTGTTTTCAGTTGTGAAATCTGAAAGAATGCCCATACCTCAACCCCGTGTAACAGAGCCTCATCAGAAATGAAACCTGGAAGCTGAACAGAGGCAGATAGCAAATGGTTAATGGATTAAGTGGAGTGGGCATGATAATATAATGCCGAAGTCTGTCAAAGATGCCAACCTCTCGGTTAAACTTTGAAAGAGATTCTTGCAGAGCACTTGTTATGTGCGGAGGAAATAAATCATGGAGACTTGCTGGTTTCACACCTAAGCGGTAGCTTGATGACGGCAGACTTCGAGCTGACACCCCAAAAAAGAAAGAAAAAACTAATTATACTGGAGAAAGGAAGCTTATCTGGAACAGAAAAGATAACAGCATGTTCTGAAGTTTCTACCAGATAACTTATTTCCAAGAAATTCTGTGACTCTCTGCACCGGGACCACAAAATTGCCACCTCCCATCACAGCTGCTCTGTGCTCGAGTTCCCTCTACAAAATTAAAAAGAAAGAAAAGTGATGAACTGAAGTTCAAAACTCAAGAGACTCAAATAGAAAATGCATAACAACGAATACCACAACCTCTCAATTTCATACATTTCCAGTCAATTTTTTTTTTTTTTTTTTGCTGCGACAACAGCAATCCAGATTTTGCATGCATGTAAGTTGGCTGTAAACCATTAACTAATGGGAAGGGACTGTGATCTGAATTACGGAATCAGAAGAAAAGGCAAAACATGCTCAAAGCAGATGGAGAGATAATTAGACAGAGAAGAGCCAGCAAGCCAGATTAATCAGATTCATTACCTGAAACTCAACACCAGCAAGGGGTCCATGAAAATTCAAGCTCTCAAAATCTTTTGGTGAGACTGTTACAACAAGTGCAGAATTAGCCCAATTTGATGAACGTTTGGAGAATGACATCCCATTAACACAGAGCTCCGATGGGTTTGTACTGGTGAGAACAACCTGAAATCAAAAGTGCACAGAATAGTTGTAGCTAGCATGCAAATATGGGTTGGATCCCAAGGGACCATAATTATGCACCAATTGCAGACTTTATATCACAGAACCTCTAACCGAAGACCATGATATTCTGTGAATTTCTACACGGCTTGTCGCTAATACTCGGAGATTCACTCATTGGACAATGAATTCTCATTGTTAAATAAGACTACAAGAGTAAGACAGCTTTCTCCGCTTCAATAGTATTCATAGTACAAGACCACACGCCAGTCACTCAGCAGTAAAAATAAAATCCCTTTTCCTTTGTACAGGGAAAATCATCAAGCTAGGATAGTCAAGGTTGCTTTTCTAGTTATTTCCCCTTCATTCCAGCTACAGTCAAACCGCACAAAGTTTCCTACGGGTATTCTCTTTCAATTCAAGAGGATTCATTGACAAACTAGTCCTCAAAGGTTCGAATGTATCTATGTTTCCACAATAAAAAAATACATAAAAGGTGTTCCTTAAAAGATGCATCACTCGACCCCACAGAGTAATATGGTCACTCAAAGGACATAGTACAGAGTTTTACAATGGCAACAAACACCTACTTTATCAAATACTATGCACAAATTTTCATTATGATATAGCAAATGTAGATATACCTGGCCTCCAGGACACATACAGAAAGAGTAACAACCACGGCTAGAAGATCCATCAGAAGATTCCACACCCTCTTCACTAATATAACTTGCAACCTTGTAATCTGCAACTGGTATCTTTCCTCGTCCTCTTTGAACTTCATCAGCCAATTCAGCGTACTGAAACTCATGGAGACGATGATATTACACAAACATAAAATGACTTGATTCAATGTAATTGTCATTTGGACTCATCCACACTGATTTTTCCTGAAAGATGAAGCAATCTTTCCATACATAAAAGAGATTTAGGTATCTGACAGATGTCCTCCACATGAATGCACAAGATAAAATGTTTTGCCAAAATTAATACACTGAATGCTCATTTAATAAGCCAAAGAATGGGATTTTTTTTAAATTACATCATTATCTCTAATACTTCTAAACAAATCTTAAACATGAACAAAACTTCCAGTATGAGATGCACAATCAGATAGTTGTCTTTTTGATGAGTTAACAATTAAGAGACCACCAAGGGAAAGAAATCACACAATGTGGAGAACCCACCTGTATCCTGTTAATAAGTTTCTGGGGGTGCTCAACTCGGAAGCCAACCTGTTCAAAGAGATCACTTAATTAGTACAGACTACAGAGTAATTACAATGAAGCTTAACACATGATAAAGTGAGTAGTTACAATAACAAAATGCCCACAATGTGCATAAAATCTGGCGCCGCGTCTATGCCTACTAACAAAGAAAGAAGCACCAGCAAATAACCCCCGAACAATCCCAAATAAAAGAAAAGAAAAGGTGTGGACATACACACAAGCCTTAATACCATGAAAGTAAATAAAATGTGTGTTTTTTTTTTTTGTGTGTGTGTGTGTGAGTGAGAGAGAGAGAAACCAAAATCAAAAGAAAAAGATAGGAGAAGGCCTAAGGTATTTCCAGGAAGAAAATTCTATCTTTTCACTTTCCTTTTTGTTGGGTGTGCATGGTTTTCCTTCTACTTCCTTTTTTGTGTGTGTGTGGGTGGTTGGTTGGGTGCTGTGTGTACGCGTGTGTGTGTGTGTGCGTGTCAGAGAGAACAGCCGAACAGAAAACGTCCATCGTCCCCAGAAGACCTCAAATACCACCTCAATCATAGAATGGGCAATAGTCTCTTAACCCCCAAAATCAAGGGGGATGGGGGTCATTTACCACTTGACCTCTCCGTCTTTCTTCAATGACAGTTATGTATAGACTCCAGTATTAGTTCTTTTCACTTTTACTTCAGGTGCTTATGCAATGAAAAAAGGTGGTGTGCTATTATATCACATAAGCAAGTGCAAAGAATGTATAACAAACAGCAGAATGTACAACTTACTAACATAATATACATATACTATGAAAGAAAAATAATCAACGGTTAATCAACAGTGAGGAAACTTACTGAAAAGTCTTTAGGGACCAAGTCTACGTTGTGCGACAGAAGCATCTGGTACACATCTCTTGCAGAATGCCCAACTGCAAGAACAACAGCGTCATACCACAAATTCTCTGAACAATTTGGTAGGTCTTTGGTTACATCTGAAACTTTCACTCCTTTAATAGTTGCACCATCTACAAGAAGATCATCAACCCTCGTCCCAAATTTGATAGAGACCTACGAACAATACAAGATTATAAGGGGAAAAAAGATCAAAGAGCTTCAATCATACACAATTAGAACAACGCATTTTATAGTAAAGTCTGCAACTCACACCCAGGCCCTGTAAATGTTGCCGGAAAACCCGAAGTAGTGGAACCAACCTATCTGTTCCCAGATGGGGCTTGCCATCGACCAGTATACTTCTTGGAGCTCCAAACTGAACTAGCGTCCTCAAGACCTAAAAGCGAAAAATATGTAACATAACCACCTCTACTGGTAAAAAGGCATATCCAAATTCCAAACACACAGTTTTGAGCTTAATAGTTAAATTAAGGTAAACGAAGAAAACACGGGAGGAGAGGAAAACCTCAGATATAGGTTGGTTCAAATTCAAAATATTACCATCATGGCTTCAAATTAGCAGAAATGAAAGGCCATAATAATGCACTTCCGCCAAAAAAAAAGAAGGCCTTGTTGTCAATTTTTATTGGACACTTCATTTTCAACCAGAATGTTGAATTTTTTCCCAAAAATAGCCGTGTCAGATACTCCGACACCATGTTTGATACGACACTTATCGACGTGTCTGAGCAACACACTTCTGACCTTACTCCACTATCAACAGAAAAACAGTTCATATGACATGCACATACTTTAATGAAATACCATTCTTACCGCTTGAACACCGTTACTGTTCTTGCCAATCCTAGTTACCAGCTTGCCGTCACTCCACGTACCTGCACCACCCTGCCACACATAAGTCTTTCTCAAATTGCTCCGAAGAAACTGAATGACATATAAAACACCAGAGGGGAACACATATGTATAATTGCACATTTAGAAGGTTAAGTACAAATGATCAGAACATTATGTTACAAACAAAGCAATAACACATCTTGGATACCTTAGACTCTTTATATTTCTTCTCTACTGAAATTTTAGCTACAGAATCTTGATATGTATAATCACTAACAAATTGAATTGGCTTATAAATTGCAATCAGAATAATAAAATCTGAATGGTCTCTATGATTTTGCCAAGGGAGCAAGAGCACAACAAAGAAAAACAAACACTTTGATAAAACCAACAGTAGGCAAGCCTGCTGCAGACAACTAAAATCATCATTGTGTTGGTCTTAGAGTAGGTTGGATGTGTCAGTCCATACCATGTCTGATTTATCCCATAGACATATATTACTAGATTACATGCCTCAAGCAAAGAAAGTTGTCCCTAGCAAGCTAGCAAGGTCCAAAGATCCCAATAACAATGAGCATACAGACACGACTCCACACCTTAAATAATAAGCATTCCTAGAAATGTTCTACACTAACCCTATTTGATGGGTTTATCTAAGACAGTGTTCTGTAGGTTAAATGATCAGGTGGCCAGCACTTCAAATGGCTTGCTTTAGCACATGGGAAATGGTACAAGCCCATCCAACAATAACGCCCCAGCAAGAATAATAAAGTAGTTTATACTTATCCAATAACCCTAGTAAACCAGAGAAATATGTAATGGCCAGAACACAAAGGCATAACTAAAAAATGGTTGAGATATTTACCTCCCCAAAACAAAAGTTGCTTTCTGATTGTATGATACGACGAACCACCAATGCACCTATGTCACGTCCCCTTTTTTCCACTGGCTGACCTCGTTCAATCAAGGTAACATCCGCACCAAGCTCTGCAAGTACAAGCGCAGCGAACAAACCCGAAGGGCCACTACCCACAACAGCAACTTGCGGTTTCTGAAGGGATGGAACTCTACATTTGTTACCAGGTTCAATGCCATTTCCATTTTCACCATTTATAACTCCTTCCCGGTCTTTCTTTAAGCCACCTAATGCACTCATTAAATCCTCCACCGGCTTTTCTTTGGGCATATGCTCCACATTCCCAACATCGGGCTCTAATTCAGAGATGAATTCCAACAATGCTGGCTCCAGACTTAGAAGTTTCTCAACATCCATGTCAACTGTGTACACAAACTTGGGCACCCTCAACTTCTGAAAAAGGACCATAAAACATTTGAATCAGAGACGATATATAATATTATATTAGCTGATTTAGACATAAACCTACACAGCAGTGAAATTAAGATAAGAAGCTACATCAGATGTTTCATTAAATGCCAATGAAAGGATATGTGTTGGAAGGATGCCAGCCAATGAGGAAGAAAGCTCTGCTAAATATAAAAAAATAGATAACATCATCACCCGCCACAGGAAGGATCAGTAAAGAACGGGGGCAGAAAGAGAGGAAGGGAGGGGGACACTGAGTAGACAGCTACAGCACAAATTATCCCTTATGATACTGTATTAGACTTAAACACAGAAATACCAGATTGATAGCATAAATGTTCTAAAGAATATCAATCTGGCTAACAGAGGCACTGGAACCCTTTTGCCTTAACAATCTGGGAATAATATCTTGAAAAAAAACGAAAGGCACTGCACTTGCTCATGACGACAAGACCCTTAAATTCGAATGCCAGTCTCTAACAAGACACGGTGATTAAAAAAAGACGACAATGGAAGTTCAAGGTTGTTTATGGTGTTGTGATGGCACAAAGTGGTAAATGGATCATATTCCAGAGAGGCTTGTGGCTCACATAACTGAATTTTCTAAGCATAATGAATTGTGTCCAGTGCATTATACTACATCTATAATACCGTAAAGTTATAAGCAGCTTGAAACAACACACAATTTTCAATTACTCTCAACAAGAAAAGATAAGGTGTTAATCATCCCAAACATAGACATATGTAAGGGGACTGAAATCTCAGACATTACAGTTGCTTAACTAACTACATCAGTCACCCCACAGAGCCATAAACAAAAGCTGAAGAAGTGAGAAACAAGCACCAAGTCTCTCTACTCCATTTCAAGCTAAAAAAACTACTCTCTTAAACCAAATGAAAGCAACTCAGGCAGCAACATTAGCATGAAATAATGAATGATCTCAACAGAAGAAGAGACCTTTCTCGCATCAAATGACTTCCGAACCACAGTGAACGCTTCAGCTGGTAGTTGAGAGGGGACCTACAAAGAACCAAATAGATTTTGAGCATTACATAACTCAAAACAAGAGCAAGGTCAAAAATAAAACTGAGATATCAAACACTTTCAATTCCCTAAGGAAATTAAAATGAAAATAAAAAAACATGAGCTAAATCAAATTCTGAAGAAATGAAAAGAAAAAAGCTGAAACCTGAACACTTCTTAGCTCAAATATTGGGATGCCAGCAGTTTCATCATACCCCTGTTGGGTCCATGCCATTGAAAAACTATGACTACAATTGGAGCCAAGGAAAATAAAAAAAACACTATCCTGAGCTATTATATGAACTAAAAAGTGATAACCAGGTAACAAACCAATATAACTATCATAACAACAACAACTACTATTACTACTACTACTATTTTGCCCATTTAATGGGGGTGCTCGGGGTCAGGATGTTCGCAACCTTACCCATGTTTGAGAAAATAGAGAAGTTGTTTCCGAGATTGACCTATGCAATATTGACTTCCAATAACTATTTTGCTATTGCCATTTTTCTCATATAACTATGATAGCTAAATAGCATAAATTGGTCTACGGTTCAACAATCCAATCCAAAAACAAGATTAAAACAAAATCCACATGAGAAAATGCAAAAACAAACAAAAAGATCAAAACTTTCCACTCTAATACAACATAAGCATACAAACTAAACAACACAATGTAACAAGACAAATACTACTGAATAATATGACAATTAAATATACATAACAATAATCATTAGCAATAAACAAGAAAACCCAACTGATAAAAACAAAAAAGATATAAACTTTGATTAACTCACAGGAAAATCAAGGGCTTGGGCAATTTGTTCAAGGAGAGGGAGAGAAACGCCAATAAAATCTTTCCCAGGGTCACTATGCACATCAACACCAAGCTTATAAAACCTCCAAAACCCATCAAACTTATTCTCAACACTCTCAGAATTCTGCTTGTGAAGTTCTTTTAGCTCTCTTCTCTCTGATGGGTACCTTAGTTTCCCTGTCCTTTTTGTCCTCTTTGCGTAGAGGGCTGTGTTGCGGTTTGAGGGTGTGGAGAATGAGAAGGGTGGTGGGAGGAGAGAGAGTGGAGTAAGCTGGTGGAGTTGAGTTGGGGTGAAAGGAGTCATGAACATGGTGAGTAAAGTGAGTGAGTGAAGATGGTGAAGGAGAGAAAGGGAGGGAACTGGGAGAGACAGAGACAATGATAAGGTTCTGTTCTGTTTATCTATCCGTTAAATGCATGTAGCATTGACCCCACAGAAATTTACCCAACCCGAAAAAACCCGAAAATGACATATAACCCGACTCAAAAAAACTCGGTCACGAACACGAAATTTATAATACTAAATTGAATTTGTTAATACTTATAGATTCTGACTTAAAATTTGACTTATACCTCAAATTTATCAAGTACAAATATTTACATATATCTCATACAAAATGTAAAATAAAAAGTCGAGCCAAAACGAGCCAAGTGAAGCCGCGCACTAAGGAAACTGATGAAAAAAATGAAACTCAAACCAAACTGAAATTCGAACCCTATCTGCTGCCACATCCTTTCACTTAGCTCAAGACAATCACTAAGATAAGAAGTAAAACTACTAATAGGAAATAACTACATCTATTTTGGTAGGAAGAATGTTTGGGAGTTTATTTGCTCGTCTTCTACAAGCATTGACGAATCTAGTAGTGCAATACGTATCACTTAAGCTGCAGATGATAGTTTCAAGATTGGGAGAGTAATCAACGATCTCGAGTAGCAACCCAGTATCATCATGTGTCCCTACAAATATGTCCACCTCCAATTCCTTCAGAGATGCAAAAGTCCAGTTCTTACTCTCATGCACAATTTCATCAATTTGTGTGTATCCCAGATCCCATAGGATGTCTTCTATATCTTGTTCATCCTCGTCCCAGTATGCATAATACTCGCCCTCGCTCTCTGAGGTGTGTTCCACTTTAGCATCAACACTTAGGAGCTTCAAGGCTTCTGGCGGGACACATACCCCGTCGCAAAATACCTGCACCAGCAACAAAAAAAAAAAGTCAAGAGTTTGCTCATCTTTGCAACTCCACATGAACAAATTGTTTCGGCATTTCCAATCCATTCAATATTTACAAGTCCTTGACCTACCGATTTTTTTTTTTTTTAGCAAAATACTACCTTGTATTTTTTCTAATTGATTCTTCCTTATTATGTTCTCTACCTCATAATTCCTTTAGACTTCAGCTTGAACTTTACCCTTGTAAGAGGCATGCATATATCACTTACCTTCAGCTTGAACTTTAGCAGCACTGGGCATGCCTTTATGAGGCGTACTGCGGTGCGGATTTCAAAGTATTTTTTTCTCGAGACAACCAATTCTAGGTACTTCACATTGTCAAAAGACGGAAGGATGATAGGAATCTCCCGAAACCACTAAGCAACAAGGAGAGAGCAAGAAATAGGTAAAGGACACAGCAATCACCAGAAAATGGATAAATAAACATGAAACAACGTAATCAAAGAAATATATAATCAGCCCAGAATCGAAACTCAGTCTACTTAATTAATTACCTCAGACAAGTCAAACGAAAGCTTGGACAGCTGCATAAAAATGCATTTCATTTGCTTAAAGATAAAGTCAGGAAATCTGAAGCCGGCACTGTTATGCCAGCGAAGATATGCTTCAACAAGCGCAGGTGCTCTTCTGACTACCAAGCCAGCAGGCCCTGAACGAGGAATTACACTGAAATATTTGAAAGACACAAGTTCCAAAGCATCGATCTCTAAATGTTTCAAATTGGGGCAATAGATAATTGTCAAGTGTTTCAACTTGCGCGATGATGCCTTGAACCTAACGAGTTCTGATGAGAATTCCACAAACAACTGTTCCAAGAGGTCGCACCACATCAAGATCAATTCCAGAAATTCTCCAGTTACATCAACCTTAGTGAGGGTCAGTGATGTTAAGGAAGGAATGCCACAATGGACAGATGGCGGGCAGCGATTAAAGATGTTAAAACCCAGAGAATACGTGAAACCTGGTGAGCGGGTCATGTTCAATTCTAGGTGTTTGACTCTTTTAGAGAAGGCAAATATAACCCATCTATCGAAATGATGGCTCAAATCTTTCCAACCGAAGGAGAACCAAATTTTGAACTTGTCAATACAGGGACCCCGATATGAACTCACTACTTGATTTACCCAATCCACATATCTCGTGGTACTATACGGAGAACACGAGCCTACATTTGGGATCTCTCCACAAAGTAAGAAGACAGTAGGGTCAAAGTTGAGATCCGTCCTGTCAGTCCACAAGTACCTCCACCTTTTCGAACAAATGCTGGTTCTGGCTACCTCATCCATCCTCAAGGGGGACAATATAGCATGCAAAATATGGTCTGGCAACTTGCTAATAAGATCCTCACCTTCACACTCATCGCTCTGCAAGATTATATTACATTATATCGTTAAAAAAAGCACTAACCAAAACAAGAGGCTACGGAAGAGCACAATTCACCTTTGGGGTTGGGGTTGGGGTTGGGGTTGGGGTTGGGGTTGGTCGTCCTCGCGATCGATTTAAAGAGTTCAAAAATGCAATACGCTCTTTTTCAGCTTTCTTTCTGCATTAAAAAAAAAAATCAACATCTGACAGGCAAAAGTGATAATTCTGATCCCGAAATTAAAAAATCAACTGTACAGTGATACATCAAAGTTGAGATGATTTTTCCTCACTTGTATATGGAAAGTTCACGGCTTTCCTCAGAAGCGCCGTAAAAGTAAAGATCCTTCATCACTAAATAAAACAATAAAAAAATAGTTGAGATGTTTCCGTTCCTTGAAGAGGCTAGGCTATAAGAGCCTTGAATGCACATGCAACAACAACAACAACAATAACCGAGTGTAATCCCCATTCAATGGGGGCGCTCGGGGGAAGCTAGGAGGTTGTTTCCGAGATTGACCCTATATGCATCGCTGCATTGAAGTATTGACTTCCCGCAACTTCAATGAAAATAAGAAGTACCGGAAGGTATTGAAGTATTGAATGCACAATGCACGGGTCTCATATCAAGTAACAATGTAATATACTTGAGAAAGACAGATATTGAATCGCTCTCAAACATATAAAACGAGAAAATTTAACGCCAAGACCAGAAAATCACTGCATGCAAGTGCTATCGCTACTTAGGACAAAAATAAGGCCTGTATATGTTCTGTGCAATTCAAATAACAACAGAAAATTCAAAACAAAAGATAATAAATTACAAAGTAAAGTTGATCAAATCAACAAGACAGAAAACTAATTCAGTGAATAACAGTAACAATATATATCATGCATACCATCGAACACCTTGAGTACAAACAGTAAACGTGGCAATAATTAATGAGAAGGGGAAATAGTACAGAACAGAGTATTAGAGTTACCTTACTAAGCCTGTATAGATTTTATTTGAACTGAAAACGGAAAACTGAAACAGATAAATGATCGAGGGAGGTGAGTGAGGAGAAAGAGGGGGAAGAGTGAGAATAGGAAGAAGGGCGTTGAAAGGGGGAAGACGGGCCTGGAAAATTTTCAAGCAATCCCACTCAATTTCCTCTAATTAAGGTTTACAAGATTTTTTTTATTTTTTTTTTTTGAAAAATTCAACCATGTTAAGCCATTAAATTTAATTTTGACTACGAAATACTGAATATATCAATAGGTAAAGTTTTAATTTTATATTTTAACATATTTTTTAGAGCCATTGGAACATTCCCACCTATAAAGGTTGAAGTATAAATTATTCTCAACAATTTTTAAAGTATAGAATATTTTGAAATAAACACTCAAAATAGGGATTATTATCGGCAATTTCCATGTATAGTATTTAATACTAGTGCAATACCCCGCGATGCACGGGATTTCACAATGATTCTATTTGTTAAACGTAAAATTCTATTGTAATCTCCTTTGGACACTCACTCGTTATTGGCCCATTTATATATTTCTATATAACGAGGAATGTAATATAGTTGACGTCTTGACGATTAGAAAAGGATAGTTAAGCAAAATTAGTTAGGATTCTGTTACAAACACTTTACTTATGCGTTTCTTATGTTTTGCAGGTTTATCCGCGTTCCCTGGTTAACTGTTGTTTGAAAACTGGACAGACCATCGGTTCCCGGTTAAGCCGGTCGAACCGGCCGGTCCGATCCGGTTTTCAAAATTGAATTTTTAATAAATTGAATTTTTTAATATAATTTAATAATTTATTAAAAATGTATTTCTCAAAATAGTATTTACTACGGTAGCACTCATTGAGGACATGTGCCTTAGATATGAGCTCTTGGAGAATTAGAATTAGGGTCATTGATTGTTAGTATAGGGTACTCGATATGATAGTAGTCTTAGTTGTTTGTACATACGGACTTGGTTTGTCTAACACTTCTATTGCGCATGTGCTAGTTATAAGGTGGATATTTAAAAAGTAATAATAAAATAATTTTTTCCTTTTTCTTTTTCCTGTATTTTGTTCATGTACCTATTAGTTTATTACTATTTATTTTTTTACCTTTTATTTTCCTTTTTTCCATTAGTTTATTACTATCCATTTCTCTTTAATAATTCTTTAATTTCTCCGTATTAAGCTAATTTGTAAATGAGCAAAATAAAGGGAAATTAAATTTTAAATAACAATAAAATTGTTAGTATATTAGGAGATTCGAATTTCTATCTCATTTAAACTTTAAATGGGCCAATTTGACATCGAAGACAACTTTATATACCAATTTGGCATCTGAGGTCAATTTATATACCAATTTGGCAGCGGTGATACTTAATATACAAAATTAACAAAGTGGTTTCAATTAATATACCAATTTGGTATTTTGGGGCCATTAAAAGAGTACCAATTCGATTTTAAAAAAAAATAAAAGTTAGGGAACTCTCATCTCGAGAAAAACCCCTAACCGAACAACCATAGGAATGGCTGAAAACTCCGAAAAATGAGAAGAAGCAAATGTATGACTAGAATTTGTATGAGCAGTTTTAGATAACCAGTCTGCACTTCTGTTAATCTCTCGGTAAATATGATGAATTCTGAAAATGTGAAAACGTCGTAGTAATTGACAATCTTGAATTAAAGTTGATATCTCCCATGGAACTCTAAACTTTCTTTGTAATGCTCTTATCACCATTAAATTATCACCTCTTCAATTTCTATTTTACTTATATTTAAATTTAATGCAACTAATAATCCATTTCCTACAAGTATACTTGCACTACCAATTTTCGAAAAATGAGTGCCAAGAACTTGATTATGCTCATTCCTGATAATAAAATCAAATGTAGCGTAGTTATTTTGAACTGAACCATCAAAACTTAATTTTGCAAATCCTGGAGTAGGAGATGTCCATCTAAAGTATTGCCATTTTCTTTGATTTTTACCTATACAAAGAGATGGAGCGAATGTATCTGAGTTATGTAAGAAATCCATATTTTGTCTAGATTGCCATTTTACAAGGTACCTCGTAATATTAAAATTAACGCGTTCTATAAAAGGATCTCCTGGATTAAAGAAAAGGAAATTACGTTCTTTCCAAATGACCTATAAAATAAAACTAATTTTTTGCAAGTGATAGTTAATCTGCTTGTTAGTATATATAGTAGACAAAAAAGTACGTATCGAGATATCATCTGTAATTAGAGGTAGAATATGTGCAAGATTTTGAACTTCAAAAATTTGACGAGTAATGCGGCAATTTAGAAAAAGATGAGAACTATCTTTAACAGTAACCTTACAAAGAGGACATAATGATGGAACATTTATAGAACGTATGCGCAAATGATCTTTAGTGGTTAAACGGTCATATAAGAGTTGCCATAGAAATATTTGAAGTTTTGGAGGAATATCTAAGCGCCAAATCCCCGGTTATAATTCCATGGTGAATGTTTATGGGCAGAGTTATACCTACCTAACCAGGTAGCTGTTTTAACAGAACAATCCCCATGTGCAGTCAAACCCCAACAAAAAGTGTCCATAGGGGAAGAGATCGGAATAGGAACGACTGTTATTAAATCAATAATATATGTTGGAACTAAATTTTGTAATAAGGTTAAGTTCCATGTTTTATTTGGTAGAATTACATCTGAAACTAAAATTGACGAGTCAATATCAATTGACGAGTCAATATCAGATTCTGTTAAAAAAATCTCTATTAATCCCATCAAGTTTAGTATTAGTTTTAACCGGTAATGGAAAGCATTGCTTCTAGATTACTTTATATTAGTACCACACGACCAGCTTTAGATAATGAATTTGCCTTCCAAGATTGCATACAATCTACAGTTTTTAACAGAAAAGTACCAATTCGAATTGCTCTTATATTTGCAGTATCAGAACTCCTTCACGAATATTTTGAATTAAGCACTGATAAAGCCTGACTCAAGCCCTTCCTCCGAATTATCGGCCCTCGAAAATTAGAGCCACAGACTTTTTTGTCTAGTCACGAGCTGGACTCGAACCAGAGTGCTCCAGATTATGACCCATCTTTTGATCCTAAGCCAAGTCGACTTATTTATTGGGCTGATGAGCAGGTGTGCTTGCTAGTTGCTACTTCAATTAGTTTATTACTGATGGCCGATGGGCCAACGCGTAGCTTCAACAAATATATAGTGGTCGGCTAAGGGCCCCGAAGAGTGCCGTTAGGATTAGGTCTCACCTAATTAACGACTTTACGAAATTCCCACCCACGACTACATATACATATTGGAGGGAGGAGACATCTTATGAAGTTATGATCTCTTCTTACGCTAGTGCACATTGCACCGCAACATATTGTCCCACGTTTCAATATTCTATCCCACGTTCAGTGATTGTGCTTCTAAGATCTATCATTATGTCATGAGTTTTTTGCGCAACTTAACGTCACACGAACAAAGCAATCACGGTTATACATCATCATCCTTAATTATACTTTCACATGCTAACATGATGAATAGAATTGTGGACAGAAAATAGAAAGAAGTTTGTTTATGTTGTGTCAATATAATTGTGTAACATAAACTCGGGCTTTATGACTTTTACGTGTACTACTAAGATGTCTAATTATACAATCTATGAGAATCTAATAAAGATATAACATTTTGTTTTTGAATCTTTGTAATAGCTCATCCTCTATTTTCATATAAAATATGAAATTTTATCCTTGTCACTTGATGACAATAAACACAATTTTGTGGTATGTGTTCTTGAAACTATTATGTAAATTGTGTAAAATGAGAATTAAGTCTTCAACCTCGATATATGAGAAGTATAGACTATACCTTATTTGTAATTCATTTCAATTTGATTCGGTCAAGGTAAAGTTGTATTAGTTTCGTTTAGTTTGAGAATTTTCGATTCAAATTAGTTCAATTAAGATAATTTTGTCTCAATTCACTTAAAAGACACTAATTACGGTGTTTTTGTTCGATACTGGGTTGAAATGAAAAAAAAAATTAAGTGCAATTAAAATAATACATTTAAAAGTATAATATAACTTAAACTAAACTGGAAAAATATGAATTATAACATTACATATTAACAATGAACAAGACGTGGCAATAAGAGCTAGGGCCCTTGAGTTGGTGACAACGAAGGAAAAAAACATTTAAAAGAGAGGAGGAGAGTTTCAAAAAGACCGCTTTGCGCAAAAGCAAGAACAAAACCGGCCGTTGCAAAAAAGGATGAAAGGACTAGTATTCACATCATTGATTAACATTAAACAAAACAATTAATTAAATGCGTCTCCATCATCTCATCTGGAGAAACATATTTGGTCTAATAAACTCTTAAATTTATTCATTTTGGTCTAATAAAGTAAAGAAATCTACGGATTTGTCGCCTTAATATTTTTTTTAAGTATTAATGTTATTCCTTCTGCATTTCCTTTTTGTTTCCCTTACATTCATTCTTCTGACAACACAACATTTCCCTTCTCTGTTCTATTCCTCTCTCTCTCCTACCCAGTCTCATTAATTATCCTTCATATTTTTAACCCACAAATTTTCATGACAAAATAAATTCTGGGTTTTGTTCCTCATGATTGATTCTCAAATGGGTATTGATCAGAATTTGTGAAAGTTTTTTTCTTGATGGGTTTTGATTTTTAGCATTGGTGTATGTTGTATGGAGCTTTTGAGCAGTTTCAACGGTCAAGTTTGAATCTTTCTCATCGTTATTTTGAGGTATATCACTTTTTCTCTACGTCTTTGTCTTTGTTCATGATTTTGTTATGTGGCCATTGCGAATGTATATCATATTGTGATGATTTTGATATAATGCCATTGGTGAAAGTTAGGAGTTTTTGGTTAGATGTTCTGTTGTTTGTTAATGTTGTATTCAAGTTAAGAACTTTTGTCCTGGGAAAGCTTGCCTAGAAAACCCTGCTTAGGTAGGTTATGTTGTAACTTGTAAGCCTTAAGGCTGGCTTAAGCATGGTTAATCATAGCAGTGCTAATACACTGATTAGTTTAATATTATTTGTAGTTGTCTTTGAGAAACATAGCAATGCCATTAACTTTGCACTATTTGCAACAATGATGAGTTAGTTTTTTCTGTAAGGAATAATGATCTTTAACCAGCATTATCTTTTGAAGGAATTTACTTTTCTATGTGCTTAAGGTTGTGAGGAAAGTCAATGCAGTAATAGTTTAGTGACCATAGCTCCCCTAAAACTTTGAATTAGAAGGAGCTGATTCAATTCAATATGGGTGTAGCAGGATACTTAGGCATTGGTTTAAGAGAATGTGCTAGAACAAGTTAGTTGATTGGATGAGTTTGTCACATTGGATTAAGCATATAGGTTGCTTACTGTAGCAGGTCTTCACCTCATGCCCATGACAATATAGCTACTGTCTTTTGGGTATGTCTGACTGTGTGGTGGCCTGAGGGTGTAGGGCAGTAAGAGTTGCTGGCTACAGTAGACTGGCGGTGAATGGATACGGACTATGCTAATTCTTTAACTTTCTGATTATTTCTATGGCTTAGTTCCAAAATTTTACTCAGTCCATGTAGAGTAGTTGTGAGTTTTCTGGTTGACTTTTTGATGTAGCAATGTGTAAGTTGTTTAGATTGCCTGGTCTCCAAAACCAGGCTGTCAGTTGAAATGTCGAGGAGCTTTTCTGTCAACTTTTTTTTTGAAATTTGTTGAAGGTTTTCAGTTGATTAATGTAAAATTGTCGAAACTTTTCAAATAGGTTTATTCAATTGTCAGCAGGTTTTCTATTCCTGATCAGTTTCATTTATTTGCATTGTACGAAAATCATTGCAGTTATAGAAAATAAATGAGTTAATACGAGATTGAAGGAACAATGAACATGGGCGCTCGTACTATGTCCTTGGGGACACAAGAAATCGATTTCCTGAGGGAAACTCTCCATGCTCAACAAGAACTTCTACAGAAACTTTACACTGAGTTAGATGTGGAGAGAGAATCCTCATCAACTGCAGCAGATGAAGCTTTATCAATGATACTAAGGCTGCAGGGCGAAAGGTCAGCTCTGGAAATGGAGGCCAGCCAATATAAGAGGATTGCTGAGGAAAAAATGTACCATGCTCAGGAAACTCTAGAGATTTTCCAGGAGTTAATCTATCAGAAGGAAATGCAGATAGCTTCCCTTGAATTTCAGGTTCAAGCATACAGGTTCAAACTCGTAAGTATGGGGTGTGAAGACATGGCTTCCTGTGACATGCAATATCCAGAGAACATGTTGTCTAGAAGGAACGGGATGTCTGGAGAAAGTTCTAGAAGCTCTCTGCGAAGGGGATGTTCTCTTCCTCCTCCGATTCCGGATGCATCTAGTAGACGAGGTTCTACAGAGGGAGCAAAGTCAGTGCAATCTTCTCCAAAAGTTACGCAGGAAGCTAAAGATGGTGAATCTTCTCTTAGGAGGGAGAGCACTGCAGCCACAGATGCTAATCTGTATTTGGATGAGATTAAAAAATTGGATGAACGAGTGAAAGAGTTAGCTGTTATTAATGGTGTCAATGATATTCCAACATCTGAGAATCCAAAGGGAACTACTGGTCCTTGTTCATCTGATACCGAAGAAAGTGTGGCTAGAGTTTGCAATCCATCACCAGAGAGCACACCAATCAAATCAGAATTTCTAGAGTACTCTGAAAAAGAGGTCAGTGATCCAGCTTCTGGAGATTCTCAGTCTGTAGTTAGTGTTCAGGATATATTTGAAGTACCGCAAATTACGGAACATCATCAAGGCGGTATGCCTCACAAGAGGGAAAAGAGAAAACTACGCTTGGAAGTTGACAACCAAGATAGAAAGTTAGACAGTGTCTGGGATGAGATATGGAAATCAGATGTAAAAGAGAAAATTGATTGGGAAAAGAAGCCTCTACTATCTCCGGGTAGCAAGAGTGATTCACCAAAGCATAAAGACATCAAAGAGAAGATTGAGTGGGAAAAGAAACCATTACTTTACCCTGGTAGCAACAGCAATTCGCCTCACCAAATAGATGCCAATGAGAAGATTGATTGGGAAAAGAGGCCGTTGTTGTCTCCTAGTAACAACAATGAAAATCCCAAGTCAAAAGAAGGAAAACATGCAGACAGACAGTTGCTTTTGAAACACCCAACCTATGGTGTTTCTGACTTTGAACTTCAGCAGTTTAATAGACGACTTAGACAACTTGAGGATGAGAGGTTTCTAACAAAGGGTCATGAAAGGAGTGCAGACTCAGGAGATGATAAACTGGTGTTACTAAGGGAGATCAGGGAGAAGATTGACTCATTGCAGGAAGACATAACAATGTGGGCGATTCAGAGACCTCCTAGGCGAGAAGAACGTTCTCTTGGTTGCTTTAAAGAGGCAAGTTTGATCAACTATTTTCAACCAATGCCTGTTTAGTTATATCACAGCTGGTAGTTGTCTTTCTAGTTTACCCCTGTAGCTAACTTTTTCAGTCCCGCTGTTCATACCATGCATAGATAATGTCACTTAAAGAAGCGAATACTAATTATGATATATCCTTGGACTTTCATCGCTTGTCGTTTCTTAATGGACAGCACTGTAAAAGATAACTGTTTGTGTGTCTCGAGTGTTGGAGATTTCACCCTGTTTTGTTTAATTCTAGGACGATCAATCTATCATAACGTGCATTTGTCAGTGCTAATATATGAAAAAAGCCAATTTTGCATTTTTGCTTGTGGAACTGTAGAAGATTTAGATCCATTGCTAGAGTAAAATGTCATACACTTTTTGTGATCTAGAATGTGGGCGGCTGTGGCTCCTAAATTGAGCTCTTGAGGATTTCTTGATCTATGAATCTATCATAATTATATGACTTGTTCTGTTTCTGGATCTACGGAAGATGATACATTCTTCTGTACCATGTTGTCTGTCTCTTACAAGGGCAGTGTGTCTTTTAGTTGTTGTCATTACTTACGCCTAGGTGATCTCTAAAGACATAAGTTTCACACTATGAGTTATAGCTAATCTTTTTCGTAGGTATGTATCCATTCCAATACAACTTAGAAGATCCTGCTGACTCTGCGTTTACTTCTTACAGGTGATGCTGTGTTTTCTGCCATAATCTTAATTAGCAGAAGCTTTTGCAAATGCAATTTTAGTTGATCTTCTAGGTTGCAATTGATGGAGGTCCTCAGTTTCAACGTTGAAGACAAGTGTACAAGGTTTCTTCTGTTTTCAGCAATAGCTAAGCCTAAAAGACTGCTTCTTCTGACCCTGCTTTGACTTTCTGATGTGTGAATATGTTGTATAGATTGGTGTTGTATATTTGATAACTTCCATAGTACATACAGCCCCCAATTGTTTGTTTGTCTTAGTCACTGCCAGTTTTGATAGGTTTGGTTTTTCTTTTTCTAATTTCTTCTTCTGATCGAAGGCAATAGGAGTGAGTATTTGTTAGCTTACTGATCGACAGCTTGTCTTTTTGTTCCTACCCCCATTTTTTCCCATGAGCTTTGTTGTTTATGCATCAATGGAATATATACAGTGTGATTCTTTTGTAGAATATATTAACATCTCCTATATTAGCTTGAGAGTATGTTTGTTATTTTTATCTTTTTCTGTTAACATCTTTTATCTGCATGTTGTCTTTTTTTTCTTTCCAGACTTAGTTATTGTTGAGCAGCATTGCTCCTTTTTTTTTTTGGATATGGAACAACAATGCCTGATCCGGATAGAACTTTTAAGATTAGCTTATTTTGCATAACATTCTTTCTACTATGTCAGAGACAATTCCAGTAGCTTTTCCAGTAAAGTTCATCCATGAAGAAAGAGCCCTTCTTCCTTTCGAAAATACCCATTTTCAAAGCCTAAATGATCGACCTCGTCAGACACGGCATACAGAAGCTAAACACCCAACTGCTAGCTGGCTTTGAGACAGTATTTTTTTTTGGGACAGTTTCCTGAAGGAAAAGAAAGGGACTGGTAAAATAGTTAGCTGGTTCAGACCCAAAAAGAATTTTAAACTTAGCTGGTTATGCTTACCAAAACAAAAACAATTAGCTGGTTATGTCTCCAAATCTGATCTTTTTCCCTTTCTAATGCTATTGTACTACATGAGTAGAATAGATTGAAACCAAATCTTTCATCATGAGAGTTTATAATAATACAGCAATAGCCTCTGTCAGTTTATAATAATTTATGGAGATAATTTCAAGCATTGGTGCTTTGACAAGTAGACTATCAGTATCCAGTAACCAGTACAGCTTTTAAACAGTCAGAACTGACCTTCTCCTTGGGCCAGCTGTGTGTATGACCCAGCAGGTAGTCCCTGTTCTTTTAAAATGGTGGAATCATAGAACATCTGCTGAGTTTGCAGAAACATTTACTTGATATCGAAGAAATATCACCAAATTAACCTTTGAAGACAATGGCAATTTGCAAATCATCATGCATATATGATATATTAAGATAAGTAGGTAGGGCAAATATCGATTTTTGAGACCTGTTGAGCAATTTTGACTAATATGCAGTGAGTACTTGGGCTAACCTTGATACCCCTAGGAGGGCAAAACGAAAATAAAAAGGGCAAACACTTTTGCACATTATCTGTGATGACGAACTTCAAGATCTGTCAACAACAACAACAACAAACCCAGTTATCCCATCCAAGATAGGGTACTGAGGGAGTCTGATGTACGCAGCCTTACCCCGATTTGAAAAATCGGGAGACTGTTTCCAGAATGACGAACTTCAAGATCTGTCATCACTGTTTTTTTAGTTGGTTAATAAAAATATCCGTGACAACAATTTCTTATATTTGTGATGACAGATATTGTTATTCGTCACTACGGATAAGAGAATCCATGGTCACAGATAAGAGGGGATGGTGGAGCCGGGTCCATGTTTCGGGCCATAGGTTTAGGACTAGGTATCCACCATTTTAAAAATAAAAATAAGTGTCCAAGAGAGTTTGCCCTCTTTTTCATTTTTTTACCCTCCTAGGGGCGTCAAGGTTAGCACAAATCTTCAATATGCAGTGCTGCATTGCAGGAGCAAGCATAGGGGTCCTGTAAGGAGAAACTGGTTTTGTTGATTCTGACCATACAACAAATTTCTTTTAACGCACCATACAATTTTTTGTTTTGAGAAAAGGGACATAGAGATTTTCATTCATAGAAAAGTCATACGGCATCTACATAGAAAATAACCCTAGAACATACTTGACTAATTATATAGTACAAAATTTACCAACAAGACAAAAAATTAAAATAATTAAGCGTGTCGAGCATATTTCCTTCAATGC
>ONZK01003511.1:13177-25156 GCA_900322385.1 Pharnaceum exiguum
GTTGGTGGCGACTCTGTTCATTAGCATCCGCATTCCAACACCCAACGGGTAGGGAAACGGGTTTATCGAAGATGGAACATTCCTAGTAGGGAAACGAGGGTGATTCCTCTCCCGAAAGGATTTCTAGGGCCCATGTACCTACAGGGCCATGTGGTCCCAACCACATGGTCCATTATCTCTACTTCTAGTATTTTTTCGGTCAAAACCCAAATACTTATTAGTAATGCATTGCACGTATATGACCCAATAGGATTTAATCAGTTAAGCTTAGATTAATAATTAATCTGTGACAACAGTGACTCCTAGCAAATTATATTAGTCACTTAACTGATTAAACTATATGTCTCATTTGTACATAATAGTGTTCCATATTAGTACCTAATAAATACATACACTTATATATAGAACACTTCCATCAATGCCTTGCACAAAACGATGAAGAAGCTGACGCCCTAGGGGAAGTAGTCACATCCTTGGCGAAACTACATATAAAAAAACTTTCCTGCGAAAAACTCACCAAAGGCAAATTCCATAAATTACCAGCTGGGGCAGGGAAGGAAATTGGTAATGTATGCTGCAAAGGGTTGAGTAAGCTTGTTGAAGGAAGTGGAAGTGATTATAATGTTGATTCTTTCGACCAATGCGAGAATGCGTTTGGTAGTACTATTTGGTCTGCAATTAAGCGTCAATTGGAAAAAGATAACGCCGCAAAAACCAAAGAAGTCCAGAAACTTGGAAAATTTTGTGGCATAATGACATCGACGTTGGACAATTCCGCGCGGCAGTGCTTCGCTGTCGCTGATTTCATTTTCTGAAGGATAGCTGGGGCATTAGTTTACAGCATACGTATTCGTGTGTGTGTTGAGGGAGTTGAGACACTATTATTTTGTTTTCTTCTGTACTTCCATTATAAATGCTTATTATTAATTATCATTGTTGGTTGTAATGTTGTATACTTGTATTTTGTACTACAGTACTAACATTGTATCGTATTTTCTGCCCATTCGTATGGTAAACATTATTAATTTGTTTGTTTGTTTTTCATTTTAATTATTTATTTAAGATTGACATTCCTCTAAAAACCCGCATTCCACTTGTTCTTTTTTTTCTCTCTTCTCAGAAGAAACCTGGTCGTTTCAAAACCCAAAATTGGTGTTGAGGATGTTCATAGGTTTTGTGGCATAAATGGAGGTGAATTGGTTATTGACGCGCAGAAGTGTCCGAGAAAAGTCAATGGTTAGTTTATAGTCGAAGATCGAACCGAAATTAAGTCGATCTGCCTGTAAATCTCGGTGGAGAATGACATCAAAATCGATCCGAGTTGATTTGGCCATAAGTCGGTAAAAAAAAAGACTTCATTGAATCGTCGATTTCGTCTACCCTGTCTACTTCCTGGATTTGTCACTAAGAAGTTTCCAAAGTTAGCAAGCTCTCAAACTTTCGGAAAGTGCTCTATATGCTCTCTACAAACTTTTGACTTAATGTAAATGCATTGACCTTCGTAAAAAAGCTTAACAACAGTGAATGCAGACAAGAAAAACATTTCTTCATTGTATACTTACTCCAATATGAGAAAAATCCTGCTATCTGCGTAAACATGGCAAAGGGATATTTCGATGACTTCTGTCCTTCCAAATCATCTCTCTAAAGGAATGATAAATTGAAAAAAAGACTGCTCAGTTTGGCTATGGATATTCATCGACACAATTAGCCTTGAAACTCTGAACATCAAAATATTTTCTGATGCTGTTGGCCCATTCAAAATTCAACCCTGAAGCTATGCGCCTATGCCATTTAGGGAGTTCATATATACATCATGCAAGTGACTGCTGCAGTATTTGAATTCATGTTAGAAATTCTTTTTCCCAATATCTGCTTTTGTCAATATTAGAGTATAGACTCCTGCATCCTAATTCTATTTAAAGAGAAGAGTTCTCATGATGGCTTCAGTCATCCCATCTGATAAAGGAAATAGATGCCCTGCCCCTGGGAACTCCCGGTACTTGATCCATGGAAGTTTTTCAGCAATGTACCTCTGCATTGTGACAGGGACAAGACCATCCTCGTCACCCTGCCATAAATTCACTGACTCATTGTTGAGTGAAGCCGAGTTAGCAAGATCTGCAGGACTGAATTCCCAGTTTCCAAATCCAATCATCATATCACGGTGGAGCGATTCAAATTTTCCTTGTTGTAGAACTTGTGCCTGTTTGGAGAAAGAAATACTTCTTTTGTTAGTTGTAGACATTTATTTCTGACTAGGTGGAGATAAAAGAAGCTTGAACCCTAAAATACTTATTACTTAGTATCAAGGATAATCTGCATGTACATTGACTAGGAAATTGTTCTAGGCCATTTGATACTTGTTTAACTTGTCAATTTCTACTGTAATTTCAGTAATTTCAGGTCTCATATGGATTCTGGAATGACATGTTTGATGTTCCTAGTGGAGTACCAAGTTCTAAGTCAAGCCAGTTTGAGTAACGCAAATGCTACATTCTGATTTGATTCTAATATGAAGATTAAAATCAAACAGAATGCTTCAATTGTCTCCCTGATGCCTAGAATGCCATATCAATATAAGCCTCAACTCAGATAAAATATGAAAGGTGAGACTGGATTTACCCTATATTTCATATTCAGAGGAGCATTCTTTTGTAGAAGTTCAAGATCTTGGCGGTTGAATTTGTCAAGCTTATGTGCAATGACACTGGAAGCTGGGAAGAGCTTTTGAGTGTTCCACCAGTAAGTTAACCACGGGACATAGTGAGCAACCCTCTGTGCCCATTGGTCCTGTGGCAGCTGCTGCTCAAAGGCTTCTTTCGACAAGTTTGCAGGAAAGCCGCTCCACCAATAATTCACCACTGGAGCTAGCAGCGTTACCCCTGCTAACCTGCAAGATTCATAAGTAATATCAACTTGCAGTGGTATTGGAGCACATTAAAACAAGAGCTCAAACATTCTATTTTAAGTCCATCTCAAACAAGCTTCATCATGTCCTACAAAAGAGATCAATAACCCTTATTGTATGAAGAGAACAGTATAATAATTTAACTGTTTCCTTTCTAAATCCTTTGATTTTCCAGGTTCAATTTGTTCAGACATTCTGCACATACTGCAATAACAGTAGTAAAGTGTGCATGGTGTTAATTTATCTTCTAATTGCATTATTTTTGGACATAACGGCCAGAGCACCAAAGTTTCCGAAAACAACGAAAAAGAAAAGAAGAATGACTCTTTCCAAGTACTAAGGCCAGGTAGCCCGCAGCAGATTTATACATGTATAGTTCATAAGCCTTTCTGAAGGTCATAGTTCAAAATCAAAGTAATTTGATTTTTCACGTGCCACGTATGTGATTTTGTCTAGTACTCTAGTAAGTTCTCATTCTCAAGTTCATAATCATTTTCAAGTTGAGAGTATGGTGTTTGTTTCTTGATGTATAGTAGTAATGTAGTATACGTAATGACACAATGACACTAACACCAGTGAGAATTTTTTTTAAACTGGGATGATGAATGGTCTATGTACAAAAATCCAGAACGCACTTTGAGAATCTCATCAACTAAATATTGTACACATGGATGTGACAAACTTGTATAATGGAGGGACAGAGAGACTCTGCGAGGACATATATAACTTGAAGTAGAGGTGAATGGTTGATTTTGTCAAAATCTTTCTAAAGGATTGGTTACCTGTGTGGAATGTATTTGAGGCAACTCCAAGCAGTTTGGCCACCCATTGAATATCCAATCAAGTAAAACCTATCTCCTAGACCTAATTGATCAGCAAGCTCTTCAACGTCCAAAGCCATACTTTTCACTGTTCTCTTTGGATTTGGATCGCTCTCTCCATACCCTGGTCTGTCGAACGAGACTATGTATGCTCCCAACTCTTCAACAACTTCCTGTAGGAAAACAGATGTAATGAACTCATGAGCTTGGGCAAACATCAATAAGAATAAACTCGTGTGTTGCAAAATTGCATCCAGGCAATGAAGCTGTTAAGTTGACATGATTGTTTCGTCTTCTTTTTTTTTCAGTCTAGACTTGAATTGGCAATTAAGAGCACCACCAGGCTTCCAGTATACAAGTACTTCATGGTATGCACACACACTGCTATAATATTTGATTGTTCTTAGAAAAAGAAGAAATTACTTTCTATTTGTTTAAACTCTCTTGGTATCAGATGATTGTCTGCAGTCACAGATCATAAGAGCAACTGCTTTTTTTCCTTCTGTTATGCTTGCTTTTCCAGTAAAGGAACACAATAAAAAATTATGTTCACATTATTCTTTTCCTTACAAAAAATAAAAGGCAGAGTAAGGAAAGCAAGGATTCAATATTGGACATGCATATATTGAATAGTTTATGCATTCATACCCGAGGAGTGTGAGTAGCAACAACCACATCATGTCTGCAGCTACCAAAACCATGGACAAAGATGAGCTTGAACTTTGCATTCTCCTTTGCAACGCCACTTTCTTTGTAGGCCAAGTATCTTCCATCCCTCAGTTTAATCCTTGATGCTGTTACTGGTGGTCCACCAGGAGTCCCGCATAGTTTTGGAGGTGGCGGGTATGTAGACTGATATATCAAAGCCGCTACAGCAATTAACAAGATTGCTGCAATACTATTTGACATCCCTGAGAAGAAGTCCATGGATAATAAGCCATGTGGAATATTGTTTACAACTTGCATTGCGACTGTGCAAGCTCAATTAGAGCCTTAGAGGAGCATGCAAGCTTAATAAATTACGTAAGTTCCTCTAACTTTAGCTGCAGGACTTGCAGAGTTGCACTCAAGGAATATATATAACGTAGCAGAAAATTTAGTGATTAACAATGAGGGAATTCTCGTTTTCCTTAAATCAAATCCAGAATTTAGCACAAAAAGAGAAAGAAAGGGTTGGGACGTTGGGTAGAGGGATGGGCCTTAGGCATAACCTTTTGTTGGTGGGTTATTGGGTACTTTGTTTTCTTGTATTTCAGGCTTGTTATATTCTTCGCCAGTCCTCCTTTTTTTTTCTTTTTCTTTTTTGAGAAAAAAAACTAGCAAATTGTCCTTCCACATGCATTCATGCATATAATATTGCACTATTTGCATAGTCCACATAAAAAAAAAAAACATTATTCAAAATCAATCCAAACCTTTAAAACAAATAAAATACATTAATAGAAAAATTTGCATGACCCCGTTTAATTCGTAATATATGACTGGTTTGGAGGGATCATTTGGGTCATTATTGTGTACTCAAGGATTCATTATTGTGTAGTAGAGGGATCATTAACACTCGTCTCCCATATGAAAGGGTTCCCACAATTTTTTTGTGATACATTAATTGGTAGTTTGGCATAAACCTGCATCCTAATTTCAAATAGTTTGGCAAGCATTATCGCACAACATTGTAATGGTGATTAGCATCCAGGAAAGGGAAATTAAAGTAATACATCCAATTGAGGAACAAACTGCATACTTCATTTTTTTCAAACCTCTACACATATTAAACCCATTCAACACAAATTTCTGTGAACCTTGCAACTTACAAGCTTATACTTTGTTTTTTTGACAGGCAAGCTTACATGCTTACATTTACTACAAGTCGACATAAAAGAAATGAGAAACGACTTAAACTATTAGAAAGTTTAACTCATAACATACAGGCGAGGGGTACATACATCTATTTCAAATTTTTACTTTTAGTTTGTCAGTGTCATTGTAACGATAAATTTCAAATTTTCACTTTTAGCATGTAGAGCAACTACGTGTCGTCATACAAAAATTACAAAACGAAAATGCATTGAAGTGTCGAGCGACCAAGTGCAGGGGGGGGGGGGGCATGGACTTACCAGGAAATTGCTTTCCCTTCTGCCCCATGGATTACTAACCCCGCGAGGAAGAACAAGCCTTTGCCTAGAACAGGTGTTCACCCTTTCTTCCTGCTTGCACTTCAAAGGTTTAATACATGTTTGTTGCTAGTATATTTCTCAGTGACACAAACATATATAGAGTACGTAGTGAGAACTGGAAAAAGAATGAGTCAATAGTCACCAACCACGCCACGATCCATCCACTTTTTGATGAAAGTGTAACCTTATATGTCAGCAGATGTTGGGAGGTGGGTGTACCAATTCTTACCACATATTGTACTTCATATTATAGTGATAATTAAGTAAACTAGCTACCCAACTTTCCACTTCCCCAGATTATTGTACCCTCCTTAATGGATTCGCACTACTCACAACCAGTCTACATGTATCTCCTGAGAATAGTTACGCTACGTTGGAACATTGTGAGAGTAGGTTGGTGAGTGGTTGTCTACTTGTCTAGACTCTAGACATAATTTAATCTGTGTAAAGGTACTAACAGGGCGGTCACTATTTTACATGTTGATCCCATGTTGTAATACATGTGTAACACTATACAACTACAAAATTCCCTAAACTAATTGGCTATACAAAAATTCTCAAATAAGTACTCATGTTGCCTATATATAAAGCCAAATACTTCTTGTAGTTTTGTACCGACTGCACTATTTCAAAAGAAAAGAAAAGATTAATAACTCGACCTTTAATTATGTACAGCATCCTTTTACATCCAAGAAAAAGAGATAGAACAAGTAAGGATGAACTTAAGCAATTGAATTACAATGAAACTCATGAAGCTACCAAGTTAGTAGTGAAACGTGTAGTAATGACTTCCTATACAAGGAAAAGAAAATAATGAAGATGTAATCATAAATCTTGGGTGAAGCAGCTATACTCCCAGATATTAGGTGACCTTGGGGCTATGGGAAGGACGATCTTTATGTAGCAGAGAATTCACCAAAAATGAGTCCAAAATGATCTGAAAATGTTCAAAATGTAATGTTGCTTAAGTTTGGATTTTGTCAGTTCATGCAATAGTAAGGTGGTGGAATGAAGTCATGAACCAACCTGATTTAAATGAGCTGCAACGCAAGGAAGAACCAACAATCCAGATGCACCCATTGCACCACCAAGCTGGTCCACAACCGCTACCATCACAGACAATGTTTTCTACAAGACAATAAGTACATATCAACTGTTGGCTTTCTTGAACGAAAAATCTGTACCCTTTAAAATGTAATAAAAAGGAAACGGGCAAACAGAGGGCGGGGGATGGGGAGCATCACTTCTTTACTGAGATAAGCTCAAGGGAACTTGACCAATGCAGAAGTAAACAATATCATTCTACTGGAGCACTCAAGGGAATTTGAGCAATGCAGAAGTGAACAATATTATTTTACTGGAGCTGCACAGCTCTAAGCATTAAAACGATACTGTAACTTTCAACAGTTCACAGATTTGCTATAGCATGATATTATTATCTCAAGCCATTCATGGGATGGGTAGACATTAGCGATTAACTATGTGAGCTTGCTGGAATGACCATCCATGTCATTCCTGTTCTCTAGTTTATCCAGCAACAATAAAAAAATTAAAGGAGAATTATGGCTATATCTCACCTGGCTAGCAACTAGGAGCAGGGCAGTTGCATTTTGCCGGTTGGCAAAAATTGATCTCTTACCACCAGACAGTGATGAAAGGATCTTTATAGCAACAGCATTAAAAGCCAGGAGGAGAAGATGCAGTAACCTGCAACAGCAAAGAAATAGTGAGCAATTCTGTTTGATGGGGAAAGGATGAATTATAATTTCAATCCCATCACATGAACTGTCTGCTGTGCACACTCTCATATAGCTGAACTAATGCAGTTAGACAATGTCAAGCTTGGTCTAACAAATAACTCTTCCGTCAGTGCCTCTATTTAACTGGAAAATGGCAAAAGTCTATTTCAAATTACACGTTTCCAGAACTACACCATAATTCTGGAGTCAGGACAACTCACCCTTTTATACCTTAATTAAAAGTCACTAAAAACTGAGGATAAACATAATTATTTCACTATTTCTTCATCATGTGTATTTTAGTTGGAGCTATGCCACCAGTATGGAATATCTGTACATGTATTTGTGGGTATACATGCGCATGTAGTAGCAGTTAACAGAACGAAGGAATGTCAAAAGACTGATTCAGTTATTGAATCAAAAGGCATTAGTCATCCAATACTCTGGCCGCTTACACAACATTTCACACTTCTGTTCACCCATATATAGATCACTAGCGACTAATATTTTAAGAATGGACGACATGAAGCTGGATGATATGTCGTATATGATTGGCAAATTATTCTACAGCAGACAAATGATCATGATACCACAAACAGACCAAATGTCAGAGAAGAGCACCAAGTACCAATTATGTTTATATTTTCTATTGAAGGACAATCAAAAGGGCAGTGCTCGATTAGCCAATTTACCGTGAATTTTTTTAGCAGCTAATAATGACGTAACAAGCTTCAACATGTAGATACACTTCCTACAACCAATTCTCAGAATTACTTTTAGCAGCTGTACCACAAAAAGACAATAAAAAAAAGAAACAAGGAAGACCAGACAAATATGACATAGGTAGAGATTTCATAAATCTATGAAAATGCTAGTAAATGGCCAGAACTAGATGCTGGAATAAGGAAAATATGCTTGGGTAGAGCTATTAACTAATGGCTACACTTACGCGCCTGACCCAATAGCTAGAAGAAAGCACGTCGGGTTGACTGACAACAGCAGTGACCTTGATTTGCTCACTTGTATCCATGGAACCTGATGCTCATTACCCAAAAAAAAAAAAAGAGAACATTAAGAGCACAGCGTATATCCACCACCAGGAACTAAATTTATTTGTCCTAAGTTGCACAGAAACTGGTATGGGTCACCAGACGGGAACGGGAAACGGAAATTTTTAGAAAATCTGGAATCGGGGACGGCAAATAAATCAATAAAAAAAATATGTATTTTTATGTAAAGTATAATCTTTTAAGAACATTTCAACTTAAAACCTTCATTTTAATAGTTCTAGCATTTCTAAGACCACAATATCTTACTTTTATTTCATATTTAACATGAAATTCCAATAAAAACATATTTAAAAAAATAGAAAAGGAAAAAGAATGCCTTGTTGGAGTTTCAGTGGTGTTTCCGGGTTTCCGAGTTTCGGAAACGTTTCGGAAACGGGGGACGGCACTGGTCAGCCGTCCCCGTGCAACATAGGGAAAAACCTCTCATTGGTAATGTCCATCAACAAACTTCCATCATAAACAACACCCTCATAATAGTCATATTAAAGATAATGCCATAATTGTTCAACAAAAAATTCAATAACTGTCAAAGTTTTGATACAACATATAGAATTAGATATAAACTCCAATATATTTCACAAAAGGGTCCATAGCTCAGTGGTAGAGCATTTGACTGCAGATCAAGAGGTCACCGGTTCGAACCCGGTTGGGCCCTCATAACTCTTTTCTTATTTTGTTAGACCCAGAAAAGGTCTCCTATATCATTCAAGGGTTCATTAGAACCAATGAATCAACTTCTATGCATAGAAGTTAAGAATTGACACACAAAGAGCAAATGGATACTAATCAAAATTTCTATCACAAAAGGGTCCATAGCTCAGTGGTAGAGCATTTGACTGCAGATCAAGAGGTCACCGGTTCGAACCCGGTTGGGCCCTCGTAACTCTTTTCTTATTTTGTTAGACGCAGAAAAGGACCGCTATATTATTCAAGGGTTCATTAGAACCAATGAATCAACTTCTATGCATAGAAGAAAAGAATTAACACACAAAGAGCTAATGGAGAAAAATACCACAACTATCCCCATCAAAATTTCTCTCATGGCTTTTATGATATTTCCAAGCATCAGTCACACAGTAAAACATATTTGCACAACTGTTGAATTTCCTGAAGGACATATTTGGTGCATTCATTTTCACTGATTTTTTTTATTCTTTGCTGTTTTGGGTAGCTGTAATTTAACATATTTCTTCACAGTCTAAGGAAATTAAAGTAAACCAGGGCAAGAAACATATATAAAATAGTTAAGGGCAAGAAAAAACTCAAAATATGTATGAAGCTCATTATGTAAGTCATATCAAACACATGTTTGGTAAAGGCAAAATAAGTCAGTCTTGATCTTACAAGGCTAAGGAAAAAAGCATTCATGTTTGACAAAAGCTTGCGGTTTTCATCAGCAAAGTCAGCTGCACCTACAACAAAGGCATCATAGAAAACTTAGTCACTGAAAGTGAGGTCAACGAGCATGAACTAATATCATTATAGCCCAGCACGTAGTAGTGTGTGCCTCTTGCACGCATACACATACACACAAATGCACATGCACACAAAAAGACTTCTACCAATATACACATGCACACATCCATGCAGATACACAGAGATTTGCACACACACGAGACACACGAAATATGCATCTGGACACAATCTCACTGTCAATCATGAAATGGTTTCTCCTCCTCCCATCACTTCTGTACGCAAGACCGAATTAACAAATTGTAAAACTCACCATTGTATCAAGATTTAGAACAATCTTCGCAAGTCATTAATATTCGCAAGTCAATATTTGCCAAAACATAGGAGTGATTGGCGATATTCAAAGTATCAACAACAACAACAATCGAGTGTAAATCCCCATTAAATGGGGGGTGCTCAGGGTCAGGATGTACGCAACCATACCCCTGTTTAAGAAAATGCTTACATAAAATAAAGGGGTTGGATGAGTGTTTAACAGAGATGAGCAACTCATATCAGAAACTAGAAATCATGGAGGAACTCACCATGAATAGATTCTCGAAATACCTGCACACAACAAAACACCACTTCAATCTTCTCCATAGATTCATTTCTGCCTACAAATTGGTCCAAAACCATTATTCATAAGTATAGCCAATATGCATGTGAAATCAGCTAAAATGAGTACACAAAGGAAACACACAACAAAATTCTGGATAAAAATTCGTAACAATCTATATATAAATTGTGTTACAGACAAACGTATCCATGTTTACCATCATATGCAAGCAAGACTCAACAATTGAAAGCAAGGCAAGGTTAAATCCATTAAATTCTTAGGACAACTTATAAATTCAAGTTTTTTTAAATATTGATAAATCAAATGTTATAGTGAAACCCAATAAGGTTTTAGAAAAAACCACACTGTAGAAACATAATTTAAAACTTAGTGATAGTTAGTGCACATAGATAAAGATAAATCTGTGTTCTGTATGTCTGCAACGGGTAAAAGATAGAAACATAGGACGACTCAACAGAAAGAATTTCTCAAAGAAGATGTATGACGCTACATTCAATCTGACCCATACTCCCACCATTTAGAGTAACTTTATGAGCTTATCCATTTCTTAGCAGCCAAACAGACAGAGTTCTGAAGTAAGCCAAGGTGAAACTTTAGGAAACATTCCCATTCTTCAATGCAGAAGTATGGCCTCTGATTCAAAAACACAATTAACACTTACTTACAACCAGAATTCTAACTTGTATAGGATTAACCTTCATGACATGTGACAAAAAATGAAGAAGAAGAAAGAGTTATGCTCTATGTGGCTTGTGGTTGAAGGCCACGAGTCTATGCAAGATTACAAATGCAAAAATGTAAACTTTTATCGTCAAAGATACAATCCTCGCAATGTGAAACCTCATCAATAAGCCTCATCATATAAGATGAGGGTATCAGGTATCAACTTATAGAGCAAGAGATACGATGGCACACAGATTGCATCAGAAGTCAATGTCATGAATTATAGAACTGAAATGCTAACTCACACCACAAGAATGCATCATTGACTACATACAAAATGAGTGACCACACAAGTTATACCTATGCATTAGATATATCAAAACAAGAGGCTGTTAACCAATGACACTGGAAGAAAAAGGTGACTCATTGAAGATAGTTTCCTTGATATCATGGTGTATTTGGAAAAGGAAAAAGTGATTAGAAGAATACTTAAGGGCAAAGGAATAGGGTATCAAAGATTCATGTTTCTCTTAAGAGGCGTAGTTGATATTTCTGTGTCTTTCAAGCCA